>JAAAKL020017336.1:0-10650 GCA_010016065.2 Carybdea cf. marsupialis auct. non (Linnaeus, 1758)
CTACACCTTGCCCAAGGGTGACCAGGAACTATGCATGCTTGGGTAGGGTTGTTCAACTCCCTAAGACCCCGATGGTCCGCATACCCAAATTTTTATTATTATTTTTATTTATTATTATTTTTATTTTTATTTATTTTATTATTATTATTATTTTTATTTTTATTTATTTTATTATTATTATTATTATTATTATTATGTTCATTATTATTATTGTTTTCGCTTTGAAAACTTTTCTCCTTGTTTCCTTCCATTAATCCAACTGTCTCGTTCAAAGTGATGAACTGGTAAAAACAATGGGAATTGTATGTAGCGAAAAAAAAATAGCTCATGTATACAGATTTATACGAAATAAATAGCTAGTGTTTAATTAGTATAACTATTTCTAACTATTGTCATGCAAACAGCAGCAATCAGTATAAGTCTTGAAATTGAAGTACTTGCTTATATGTCTAACAGTAGATAGGAGATGCTGCCAAACGGTTTAAAGTATCAGGTAACCTATAAGGTCTTCCACGCTCCAGACTTTGCTGGCCATGGTATGAATTCGTCATTTGGTTATGAACAGGAGGTTACGTGTAACTGTAAATCAACTCTTTCAGGAGCAGAAGAACTTAACTTTATCAGATTATATTGAAAAAGCATCTTTTAAATAATTTAAATCAAACCAACTCGTAAAAATCATTTACATTGCCATCATTGATCTTGGAACTTTTCTAAGCCTACTTATTCCTTTGATACATCTGTTCTTAGAGTCATTGAAATACATTCTATCTGATTGCTTAGGTAATCAAGAGACTTCAGAGATTCTTTTCTTTGCAAAAACGACTCCATCGACCACAATTTGCCAGACGTTAACAAAGGAACATTACTGTTTTTACTTCTGGAGTTAAAAAATGCCTTTGGTGAAGTTCATAGTCTAATGTTCAGTACCCTTGATTGTCACTATGTCCCACAAGCGAATTCAAGGCTGTATCATGAATGCATTAAAAACTATTTCAACGAAGAGATTCACACATAATTTAGTTAATGTAAGAACAGGAGTGCTGCAAGGGAACTACCTATTTCCAATGTTGTTTAACGTGTGTTTTAACACTTTAAGGACAGTCATCAAAGAGGGAAAATTAATTAGATACACTTACGACGACACAACAAGACTATTTAAATACCTCCAGCTCGCCTATAATACTGTCATTTTAGCCACAGTTTATAAGACAATTATCCATTGTAGCGCATTTTTTTATAAGTGAAGTATTTGGGCAAACTTCAGGCATCAGATCGATAAATGCCAAGCTTTCGTTCTAAAGAAGGAGAAGTCATTAATGCAACAGTACGAGAGATTCCTTCCATTCAATAAGAAAGTTATTCCTCCTCTATTTATTGGTCAAGGTCATTAGTTTGATTTAAATAGATATAAAATTTAAAAACAGACTCGACTATTTGGAAAACAAAAAAATAGCTAAATTGAAATTTGTAAGCTCCAAGCGACAGCATTTCGAAAAGAATCGCTAATGGTCTGGGAATGAATGGTAGTTTTCCTGGTTAACGTTCATTTGGAAGCCATGATGTTATGCCTTTGCTTTAAGCTGCCAGTGCTGTACGAAGCCTCTTCTGTCACTCACTAATCAGTGTAAGGGTCTGGAACCCCTATAGCCCTCCATTCTTATTAGCTGCTCACGCTGACGACAGCGTGGTTGAAGGTGGTGGCAAATCGAATTAATTAGCAAAGACAATGGACGTTCTGCAAGTTAGGAATTGTGTGAAGATCAAACCCTCTGATCAAGCATCAGGGGGACTGAAGGCTCATGAAGAGAAGAAGTTGAAAATCACTTCTTGAAAGGTACAGATGATACAAATACTTTGCTTCAAATCCTTTTGTGGTTTAGATAAGAACAAAAAGGTAATGCAACAGATATTCATTGCGTGTGTTATCAGTTGTTTGTAATGCCGGAACAAAGGAGTGCTCAACTCTAAATGTAGTGGCCAAAATAATTATATAACAAGGGAAAGAGATCATTATTGTATGATGAACCATGTTTGCGAGACTACATGTTCCTTAGTGCCCGTGATTTTGCTCTCAGACATGCAACTATTGACCATTGTTGAAATTTTTCTCTCACTTGGAGTGCACTTGGAGGCCACTTGATACTGACGATCTCCAGAAATCATTTAGCAAAGATGATGCAGAATCTATTCAAGCAATTTCTGAATTTAAGTCGCTTCTTAACATAACATGATTGAAGCTAACAATCGCAAATTATTAGAAACTTCGGATATAACTTCGGATAACAAGTCAGCATTCATCTAACATTTAGCTGTATAAAAGAGCTGTCGACTGAAAGGTCTTTGGTAGTCAGATGGAATGTTTAACACGACACTTGGACGTAAAAAGGAGTCTTTTGCAAAACGCCGTGATATTCTGTCTTCAACAGAATCAGTGTACTATCCAGTAAGGTTTTAAAAAAGCCCCAGTCTTGCCTTGGACGATAAATAATCATTACGTTTGTAAGTTAAGTTTTGTTAGAGTGAAACTTTACCACTACAAGTCGATAAAGTGAAAACAAGGCCTTCTCTGTCTTGGTTGTTTTGGTTTTCAGACATGTTTTCATTACAGCAACATTAACAGTATTGACCAAGTTTAGATAAAGCACTTGTGTGACACTAGTGAACATTGTGGTTATGGAACAGTGTTTTACTTACGTTTTATTGATTTAGACAGGAGAATATCTTACAGTCTCCCCTTTGGTAAGACTGAAGTTTAATCAGTAAGAGAAGGGAATATAATGCGCAAGCTGGAGGTGACTGCAACAACAGTGTCTGTGGCCACGCACCAGATGTTGATAGGAGAAATAGGTTTTTTGTATTGATCAGATGTCCTTTTCTGGATCGAGTCAATTATAGCACTGAAATGTTTAAGAAACGACAATTAGAGTTTATTCCATTCCAAATTTTATGATCGTTCCATACGTACTTACGCAATCTAGAACGTTCTTTGTCAAGTCCTTGCAAATTCAATAGATACAGTTTACCTTTCTTCAGCATGTGTGCCAGTTCCTATTCTTTAAATTTTGAAGCTGAAACCACGTTTACTTTATTTCTAATACGTCACCAGATAGTGGTATAGAAAGTACATCAAAATGCGCCTGGCAGCAAACAAGTAATAGCAATTTCAAAGTCAATTGTTTAGTGTACAGAACAATATCAATATCAGAGATGTTTACATCAAATACTGTACACAGAGTTAACGTACTACAGTAAGAAAATAATTAACCAACAACGTCATGTTTAACAAAAGGCCCAAGTAAGAACGGATTGATTGTAATCCATTATCAGTTAGATAGTTCAGGCCTGCAATTCAAAATTTCAAAAATGTTAAAATTGTATTAAATCTTTTAAACTCCCCTCCGAAAAGTGAATTGCTCTTATAGGACAGGAAGATAGTTATCTCCTTGCTATAAATTCACAATTTTCGGAAGCTAATGGAAATGACCTTCTTGACTTTTAACAAAAGCAATTTGACGTAAAAGCGAAAAAATATATTGAAAAAGAGAATCGCTATGTGCTAACTCATAAGATTCTCAAAAGGCTGTGGCGTATAACTTGGTTATATCCTTATGGTAAATCGACTTAAAGCGCTGTAACACACCTTTTGGTGGAAGGTATCTCTGCTTTCGTTGATTCCATATGCCTTTTGTTATAGCTAACAGAAGGTGTTTAATTACCTTAAGTTAAATGTTTATTGTGACGTGAAAAAGTAATATTGCACAATCTAGGAGAATGGTATTAAAAAACAGCGAGAAAACTGCAAAATCAACGGCTTGATAATTGTTGGAATCAAAGTTTTGATTCTGTGTCCAATACAACACATTGCTTTGGTTAATCTAGTATTAATCCATCTCAAAAGTCTCTGATTCGTTGTAGCCGTTGAGATTTTCATTTCAAAATTGCGGTTAACGATTAAAATCTAAAAACTTTAATTTTATTTAACTTTTCTACAATTAGTATCAATCAAATCTTCATTGTCGCACAGAAGACTAAATTCTATTTTTAGCTTGAACCTGCTAATTTACATCTTTGTGCCCATCATAGAATATGACAGTATACGTTTCCTAAATTGAATCTCCATGTAAATTCTAAACGTTCTTTAAACTACTTTTGGTGTCGCAGGAAAACTACGGAGAGCACTACTTTCCCGCTTACATCAGGATCTTAAAATTCCTGTCTAGTTAAAACGTTACAAGTGTAAGACGTACAATCGATTTCTGTGACTCTTCTTACCTGAAAATGATATATGATTTCAGAACGCTATATTTTCATTCCTATTCCTTAACTAGACGCCATGTGTCTCCTTTCCTTCTAAATTTTATGGTCCAAAGTTCAAGTTTCAGTATCCTAGCAAGGATGGGAGAAGGCCTCTACCTTAGGATCCCCCGAATCATTTCTAGATTCCCCCTCCCCCCCCCCCCCCCCTCCAAACCCCACACTCATAAGGTTGCACTGGAGATCCCAACCGTCATAACAACTGGAAAAATTCGCCTTCTTAATTTTTTACGCCATTCTCATTCATGGCTCCACTCGTTAACACACAGAAAAGTGTATGTAAGGTGGAACGGCTGCATACAAATAGCTTTACACGCATAGCACATTTGCATAAATAGGCATTCAGAGGTAGTCGAAAGGAATACGGAAAGAAAATAGATGAGTTTTAGAATAATTTAGTCTCCTTATAGTTTTTCTCCATTGAATAATGCCAACCAACAAAATCTTTAGTTATTTAATTTCTACACGTTTAGTCATCTTACATTATTTCAATAGAACAGTAGGTGTTGATCATTTCAAAATCCCAACTATATACAACGGTAGTCATCCTTGTCTATTCTTGCATATTCTTCAAGAATTTCTTCAAGCGCCCTCATCGGAATAGTTCTTCGTCTTTGTTGGATTTATCGTATGATCGAAGCATCCGTGAACAAGTCTGGATTGCTCGTTTGCAGAAATACAACGCTCTCTTGTTTGGCTGTAAGAAATTAAATATACAATGCGGATATGAAAGATTTGTAACGAAACGATAAAATTAAATTCTGTTACAGCACAAACATGGAAATTAACCATTCGACAATGACAGAAAACTGGCGACCCTAACTATTAACGTTTATTTGACATATGTGTTGGTACATTGTGCTCTTCGCAACATTGTGAAGGTTGTCGGTAATTAGTGCGAAAGACGAACATAGATTGCTGCATTAATGTAAAAGTATCACCGCTCAAGTAAAATTACTTGAAGTAACTTATTATTTATATATATATACCATGCTCTAGAGCAGTTAAAGCTTGTTGAGAGTGATCGGAAACACCATAAGAGAGTTTGTGTTACCATCAACTAACAAGTTAGAAACATGGGAGAGTACGCGTTTTGCTTTGTTCGGGTAGACATTGACTTCTTACTTGGAAGGCAAATTCACTTTTGGAATTAGCTATCAGTTGTACTAATAATATCTTTTCCATGTACTTTGGAGTCATACTTCTTCAAGGATAAAATTTTTCTCGTTGGAGACAAAAACTTTATTACTGCTTATAAGATTTCCATTAAACTATGCCTGGGATATTCTCTAGTATCCGAATAATAATTTTAGGAATAGTTTGAAATACGTAAATCAGTTGAGTAAAATGACATAAATTGGCATAAAATGTGCCAATTCACCGGCTGCGTGAAGGAGCAGGGAGATACAAAACTTCTTAACGATTTATACCAGTTTCCTGACTTCCTGACTCTGTTTTAAACATTAAAATTTCATTTTAAAATAAATTACTGTGAAACGAGCAAAATGCTCGGGTTCATTGGTAAAATAGTGGAAAGCGTTTTCTATGCTCCCTAAGAAATCTGAATGCCCTTTACAGTTTACTTCACTACAACATATTTCTAAAAATTAATCAATTGGAATCGATGTAAACATACGTTCACTCAATTGCTGATTACCTCAAAATCCTCTCTCTTTCCTTCCATCCAACCTCCAGATGTGAAGCACTCTCCTTGTTGCATTGAGCAAGCAAGGACCAAAGCCATTCCTAATAGTACAATTACAAACGTCCTCATTTTTCTGGTAATAATAGATAGTACACCTGCATGGGAAAATTAAAAAAGACATAAGATCCTGTTTTATCAACACGTAAAAGTTAGTTAATGTTCTTAAACTTACATGAAGCTGAAAAAACGATGTTTTTTTCTAGTTGTAAAATTTTTACACGTACAAAACAGTTTTGCCAAAGGGAAGTTAGCAACATTATATATGTCTTGCAGTTTGCTGGTAGAGAGGTAAGACTCACATGTTCGCGACTAAGAAAGTACGTAAGTAGTTACTCTTTTAAGATTTATCTTGCCGAATCCCCTCTTGGATGTTTATAAATTGTGTTGAAATTTTATTAATAAGGAAAAAAGTTTCTATCATCTAACTGCCGCCGGACAGAGAACATCTGATATACATTAAAGGAAGGAACAAGATTAGCTACGGTATTGTATTCATCAAGTTTCAGGTGACAGGAGCATCGGGAGCAAACCCTTCACTCTTAGGTCTGCAAGCAAGCAACAATACTACTGTGCATCCAATCTATTTCAAAAATGTTGCGCATTTATTTCATGTTTAGTTATTTTAGAAAAATCTTGATTGAGTTTAAATAACAAGAGGGTCTGCAAGGTATTAAACTCGGATGGCCTCTCTTGAAATATTTATTTTCGTCTTGGAATGAAGGTAAAGACAGTACACTGTTTTTACCAATTCCTCTCTGTATATTGTTTAGCAGAATGTGAAATACAATTTTCGGAAGTGAACAGTGCTTATTTGTCTACTCTGTTCGATCTATGATAACACTTCGTGAAGTCGGGGAAGGAGAGCTCTAAATAGTCACTGTCTCTCAATCCCCTCTCATCCATCCTCCCAACTTCAAGATTGTTTATTCACCTATGAACAAGAACAGATATTTAAGGCTATATTTTGGAACTACAGAACATGGCAGAGGAAGAATATATTCCCCTAGGGAACCCAGAGGAAGATTTCCCTTTAAAAACTTTTAAGTCAATGAAGAAACATGTTAGGCTAAACCTGTCTATTTGACACATCATATAAGGTGAATGCAAGATACTCTTTGTACTGAACGTAATGTTTGTTATGTTTAAAACCTAGAAAAGGCTCATATTAAGTTTTAATAATTAAAGAAAAAAAAAGGCCAAATATCACGTAGAGGAGACACATCACTAATGACCCGGAATAAATGCGGTGACTCAGGGGTAGAGAACTGGGAAGGAGAAGAATCACAGCCTTATGTCCCATGCGGGATGAAGAGGATAAGCAATATCATGTATCCCTACAATAAACTATTGAAAGTTGTTTAGGTCATTGTAGACTTCAGGCTGTAGTGTGACGTAATGCAAGATGCATGCAAGAATAGACAGGTCCTTTTACAAACGTTTCAAACTCTAGCAGTTTTCATGATCAATCCATAAATGTTCAGAAAGTCACTAGTATTTATATAGCTATAATATTTCAAGGCTTCCTATAGGAATCTCCGAGCAACCTATTCTGGATAGGATTAGGAAATGTGCTATTTTGTTCTTATAGATGTAGCTTCATGGTTCGTGTATCATGACGTAACGTAATGTTGTGTCTTTTGTACAACAACAGAATTCATTCTAGTAGCCTTTTTGAAAGATAATATTCACATTTCAAAGTACACAAATTATCCTAAGAAGTAGCAGCTGTTGGTTTCAATACTCATTAATACAACAACAGATTTGCATCTAAGAAAATGTTTTAGAACAAAGTTTCACTCTTATATCAATTTTTTGTACAAAATGTGATATTCTGTAAAGTGTTTCTAGCAATCAATTTCCAATGACTTATAAAATAACCAAAAGGACACGAGGAAGATACTTAAAAAAATCATTCCAAAGTGGTGTTGTGTTTGTTTCGAACAAATTTTTCTCTTATCTTTCTATCGACCCCTTTTCCAAAACAAATAGCTAAAACAATTTTTTGCTTGGTTCTATGTATACTTTAGTGTTGACATTAAGAGCGGCTAGATAAGGTATTCTGATTCATAAGTATCGGAAAACATCAAGTGATAAAAAAAATCTTTGATAGCAATCGAATGAAGATCCTACTTTAAGTATATCTGGATTTCGTTTGAGTATTTTACCGCTCTTAGTGCATCTTCTGCGAAAATCTTTGCACTAGGTAACCGTAATAAAGAGGCGTGCTTTGAATAAAGGTATAGAATTGCTGTTTCTGAACTGCTATTCTTTTCACAGCAAATAAGAGACATTTTTGTATCTAACGTACCGCCTTTCTGGAAGAAAAAACTTACGAGTGCCGGCAGTATTGCTTTACAAATACAATCCGATAAAAAGATGGTAAAAGATGATATGTCCCTCTCAATGTCGATGCTTCTGTTGAGATGGCGTACTTTATTCTTTGATGTCGGACTTAAAAATGATATATGCCGAAACAGATTATCAAATCTTAAATCTTCATTTCTATTGGGTTTCTGATCATCTTTTGAAAGTTATGGAGAATGATAGCATCGCTGTCAACAGCGCCTAGACGTAACCGTTTCGTAATTATTTTGCTTTGGAAGATCTTAGCAGATTTTTAGTAACGAGAGAACAAGCTGTAAATCCTTGTTCATCTACTAGGGAAGAAGAAACCATGTGCTGGATTGTCACCCCACGCCATCGCTTCCATATTTTCGTAAATCGCGACATCAACAACATAATACAAGTCTCATACTGAATAATTCATACCTGTACACAAAATAGACTTTCAAAACTCGTGTAACTAGAACGGATTTCTAAGAAGCGTGACCTTTAAAATTAGATTACAGATCTTTTCGTTCTCAATAAAATGTAAACATTCTTGCAAACTCAATTTTGAAATTGATTTCTGATAAACAACCTACACTGTGAATGTAATATACATCCCCTTTTGGCAGCCGCTAGTTTTTTTAACCGGAAATATGATATTTTACATGTGGTTATTTCTATAGGTTGCTTATACACAGTTGCCAAGAGGTGCTGAGTTATTTTTCTTTCTTCCCATAAAAACGTAAGAACATTTAACAAATAAATTAATTAAATGTAACGTGTTACGTGCTTAATACAACTTCAGTTGGCAGCAGAAATCTTTGGAAAATTCCCTTTGAACTAATTTTGTATATGAGCGCTTTCAAATTTCATAACCTTCCCATTATGCATTCCATTCTCAACTCCGGTAATCCCCGATCCTGTAGCAAACTGAGTTTCTCTGTACCTGCTGATCAGATTTTTTTAACAAAGAAGATCTGTTCAAAAAAGACTTCCAATTTTAGATAAGAGTTCGGAACTGTGACATGCACACAAAAAGCCAACAAAGAAGGACTGACAAATATTCTTCTGTATCAAAAATTTGAGAACAGTTTATTACATTGTATTAGGACTAATGTACCACTGGTCATGTGATATTTGTTGGCGCTTTGGAGATTGGATAGTTGAGAGTGAAACGTCTATAGTTCAATGCAGCTTTAGAATATCAACATATTCTTTTCTAACTACCATCAGAGATGGTTTTATCGTTTTTATCACTTTCCATACATATTAGCCCAAAATATCCGCCAGGGTAAACTTGAAATTTAGCCAATATTTATCAAAATTTTAAAGTCCTGGAGTAATGTTCCGTTCCTGCCTTTCAGAAAAAGGCTGAAAACCTTGTGTTTTCTCTTTTCATGCTAACTTATCTATTATCAGCTTTTGCAAAAAATTATTTCTGATTGTTGTTAAGCACTACTCATGCCATATCCTGCAATGTGCGATGCAAACTGTATATTGTTTTTTTGTTTTATTAGTAGATTTTTCTCTTTTTGCAATTTTCCCCCGTTTTCTATATCAAATTTCAGCAACAAGCAATCGATTTTCAAGATATTTTTGTACAGCAAATTAGCTTATTATTTCTCAAACACATTAAAACATACTTCATGCCGATAGGCTTCTTAAAATTTAGAGACTATAGAGTAGCAACGTCCTCAAAATTATATCATGTACTGTAATAATATTTGAAGGGAGTCATACTCCTTAATTTTCTACCGAAAAAATAGAGCCGTTTCGTGATGTCTACATGCAAGCATTTTCTATGTAATACACCACCCGTCGCTTTTAGATTTCCTCTTCTTAACATTGGATGTTCTGAGCGCCAAAACTTTCCAAAATTCCCTTATTGAAATGCTTTGTTTTCCTAGTATGTCAAATTACACATGTGACGATATCTCAAATTATGCTTTTTTCAATATTCATCATCTTTGAATGACAAAATGCTATACTCACGAACTTGATTTAAAATCTTTTCTTATTTCATTCACATATTTTTATAGCTTTGACTAATGTTTGCAATAGACTCTCTTCGAATATTCTACATCAGAGCTCTTTGCTCCTTGCTCAACCAGGATTTTAATGTCGGAAACGAAAACTAACTCTTAAACTAGAAATAGAAAAGGTGAACTGTAAAGGCGATACATATGACACCCAGATGACAGAATATCTGCTATCACATCAAGTGGAAAGTTAAACCTCAATACTAATCATCTTACTACTAATAATTAAATACAATTAAGAATTATGAGCTGAAAGGAAAA
>JAAAKL020017337.1:0-10650 GCA_010016065.2 Carybdea cf. marsupialis auct. non (Linnaeus, 1758)
TAGGTTGATGTCATTGTGTAGTCATGATATCACGGAGTGTATTGTCTGATGAACGTGGTATGCTTAAATATGTGCTCTTGTAGTGTAGTGGTAGCACGCTGGACTGCAGTACGGAAGGCCGTGGATCGAAATCAGGCACAGGCATCAATTTTTCAATAGCATTATGGATAAAATACTCTATTTTCATGTTGCCCTTTCCCAACACCGAGATATCAGCTTTTAAAGTTTTAAATCTCTCTAACAAAACCTTGTAATTGGATGCTGGATCGTAACGTAAGGATCCAAGGAACATTAACAGAGTTTTGACCAAAATTTTTTGAGATTCATTCGCCTCTAGTTTAAAGACTATATTCACTACAGGTCTGTTATTTTGGGAAACAGCCTATTCTAGGGTTGCCTTTCGATATCTGGAGTTAAATTGTCCTATTTCCAAAACTTTTGATTTGTGACGTCATCACTTTCCCTCCGCATAGAACGCAAACAGTTTCCAACAAAGTGAATAAGCACATGTTATGTTGCTTATGATCAATGTGTGATACTAGTTAGAATACGTGCGTCATGCTGATGACACCTGAAAAATGCGTGTCGGGAACGAGTGATTACCGTAGACCTATGCTTACTTTTAAGCTGATTCCGTCACTGAATGGATCTTTCAGCTGATCAAATAATTCAAGTCCCATATTGAAAAAGGAGCCTTTGGGTCGCCCAGGACTGCTGTCGAAACAAATTTCCTATGCGGAGGGAAAGTGTGACGTCACGATTTTAAAAATCTTTGAACGATGGAAAAGATACTCAATTTTCATGTTGCCCTATTAGAAAGAACGTCAAAGGCCAAAATTGAGAATATTGCTCACTCCCTAATTATTTGATGCTGGATCCTAACTTGAGGATCCAAGGAATATTAAGAAAGTTTTGACGATTTTTGAGATTCAATCGCCTCTAGTTTAAACACTATGTACACTACAGCACTAATATTTTGGGAAACAGCCTATTCCAGGGTTGCCTGCCGATAACTGTAGTCACAGACTACTATTTCCAAAACTTTTGATTTGTGACGTCATCACTTTCTCTCCGCATTGTGTTGGTTCTGATCAGGGGCTTACTTCTACCAAGACTCGCCTTAGTCGACAACTAACAAAAGAAAGTCAACAATGTTTGTATGATAAGATTTGTCAATGTTTTATATCCAAGAAATTTGGGCTCGCCTTGCCAATTTTCTCTAGTGTAGTACAGTTGAAACTACATACTTCATTTCTCTAAGTAACATAAACATTTGGCTGAGGTTGCAACTTGCTCAACCTTCTTGAGATTGGAAGGGAGGAGGCTCACAGCTCTATATCTTTCTTGATATCTCACTAACGACTAAGTTATTCTCCCTGAATCTTTATTGCTTTTCCTACAATTTATTCAAAGGTATTTTGAAGATAGAAGTCTTAGGAAATTTGCAAATGAAGACGTTATAAATGTCCCCAACGAAGAGTCAACATCAGATAACAAAATTGTTTATGGACATCATGATCATGCAATGTACATGAAAAATTGCCCTTTTCACTAACGTCTACGTTTATCATCTTTGAAACGTAAATAATTAAGCTTATTTTGAGTATTCTATAGCTAATAGATGAAGTAACAATCCTGCCAGTTTTTTATGTGGCAAAAAAGCACAGAGTTATTAGCATCAATAAAGACTTAGTTCAACTATCTCTCCCAAGACAACACTCATAGGAATGTCACAGTAACCCAGTGTGCACTAAATTAGGTTATTCCTTTTAGAGTATCATTTGTTGAAGAGACGGAAGTGTCAAATTTATTTAACCGTTGAATCATGTAAGTCGTTCCATTCAAACTGACCTGTTCTCGGCCACTTCAATCAGCAACTCCATTATAACTTAGAGAATCACGCAGTATACCAAATGGGAAAGAACTGTTAAACTTTGATTGCACTTGTAAATTACGAAACGTCATGTTAAAACACAATACGACTTGCATCCTGTTAATAAAGGTTGTTTTCCGGGTGGCCTTTAGAATAGCACCTGTGAAACATTTTTACTTTCTCACAGATAAAAAAAGGAAAAAAAGAAAGGAGAAATATCGGGCCCTCTCTCCGACCTGAAGCGCTGATCACATCGCATCAACGAAATACTCACGTAGCTGATATCGTAACGTCGCGGTTTGAGAGGCGCTATTTCATGGCAGCGAGACGAACATACTTTGTTTGCCGGGGATTGCTGTGTTTTACCATACTGAAGTAGTCAAGAGCGAACTCTCATATATCTCAGCGCTGACTACTGCCACATAATCATGGGCTTGCTTACGCCTTGACATAAAATACTCAAGAATATTCGTGACACCAAATATTTGGGTAAGCTTTGAAATTAGGTCTCGCATGCAGGATTACGCTAGAAGGGGTACAAGCCCGACTACTATTTTTCTACTTTCATTGTAAGAAGCTTTTGAAGTTCCTCATTAGCTAGGATGAATGCCTATTTTACCAGCCTTAGCATTTCCTGCAAATTCTGCAAAAGACAGACACTTTTAGTATTTCAGTACAGCTTTACATTGAGGGACTCAGAAGCCAACATGCTTTTCTGCGGAATATTCTGAGGAGACCGATACAAGTAGGCACACTTATCGGGCGCGATCCAGGCGTTTTGCGCAACGGATTCCCCACTACGATTTTCCCAGCGAATTTCACTACCCATGATCTGCCTCATATACGCAAACTGAGACGCCACTGATAGGCTGATGCCATCTACGTATAGGACTTGGCTGGCCCAGAAGAAGGAACGTAAGTTCCGAAAGCTCGCCAAGAGCAAAAGTCTCTCTACATAAGTCTATATATAAATATAAACACATAAATATTTGTATGCATTATCTTGATACTGTAGCATCGTGATCGTTAAGTGACCTTGTCGGTATCAAAACCAATGGTAATCTCTTGTACGATCAATATAATTCCATGTTATTCATATATCCCTTCCATATATAACGTGAAAAACAATTCGTAGAGGACTTGGCAGCCGGTCAAATAACCTGAAGCTCCTGGCTAAAATTTTTCACACGAATTTTTTTCGGTACGCACGTACCAAACCACTTATTCCAATAGTAAACACCTCAACACGACTTTCTAATACTGAAGTGGGCATCTATTTACACATATATGTATCTAGATATGATAACTAGAAAAAACTTGATCAGAGTTATCAATGAACATATGGTCTGGTTTTTGCATCTAGCTGCAGAACGGATCCGGAAACCATGGGGCTGTCTTTACCTAACGCACTTCTATTTGTGATTACTTCAGCTGAGTCTTGTATGGAATTTAGCTCCGTTGACGTTCCGCTGCCAGCAAATATTGATCTCGTGCGGTCACGAATTTTGCCGAGAATTTCTCGTAAAACGATTTTAAACTCACGGTGCACAGCAGAATATACAAAAACATTAGCAACGCTGTTTAAGACTTGAATCAAAACGAGGCCAGCCATCTGCAGCGCAATTGCATCCCAGTTTACTTGTGATGACGCTGCATTTCGATATTTGAAAGCTATGAATGCCCAGTATATATCTGTTGGAAAAATGAAAATGGTGAACAAAGTAACCACTGCGAGGAGAAGCTTACGTGTCCTGTTGAAGTCTGATACGGCTGCCGAGTTTGAGTTCTTCCGAAACCATTCCGAGCATGAAAGTGTTCTCAGCATCTTTTTAATAAACCAAACCATAGTGATCAGTGCTGTCAGATCGCGAACCAAGAGAAGAGAAGATTGTGACATTAGTGCAGAAGCACTGTCCTCCCATCCAAAACACACGTATGTCTGCTCGTTGTCGATATCCAAGTGTAGAAACATTGGTATGCAAAGTATCATACTTACTATAAAACCAATGAGGGTGCCGTACTTTGCACCCTTGATGCACATTTTCCTTGCTAATGGTTTTGTGATAGCTCGATAGCGATCGTAGCATATCAAAACTAAGATAACTTGCGATATGGAAACGCTTGCTACGAGGAGAGGAGGATGTAGGAGACATCCGGTGATGTACGACGCAGTAGAATGAATCGTGAAGATGTAGATAACAAATAAAACTGGAAATATAACGCTGCTAAGTAAATCACAAACTCCCAGGCACATCAGAAGAAATTCATTTGTTAGCTGCTTATGTCGTCTTTTCCATCCGAAGGTGTATACAACTAAAGAGTTCCCTATGACTCCTACAATAAAAACAAGTACGTAGAGGGATCCAATGGCCGCTCTCCAAGACGGGCTGACTTGCGAATGAAAATGTTTTGCAAGATTGCCATCCGATAAGTTACTGGTTGTGTTACCATGATCAAATGTTCCATTAAGGGATACCATGTTTCTCCCTCTGGCTTAGTTTTCACTCTTTAATTGAAGGATGATACACGCATTCCAACTAAAGAGCAATAAGTTGTCGAACTCGTCACATTTAGGCCTATCCCCTACAACTTTCGTGTTGAGTCCTTGACAAACGGTTTCTCAGCTATGCTATTGTCATATGGTGCCTGCTAATTTCAGAGACGGTGCACTTTACCCCCTTTATTCTACTTTGTTTTGATTTTTTGTTGATATATTATTCCTGACTAACCATGCAATACAGATGGTCTTTTTCTATTTTATGTTTCTAAGTTTGTTTAAATTATTATGGAGATTTCTGAGGCTTCACTTCCTGTGTTATACGACAAATGGCCTATCACCCAATGACCTATGTTAACAACACATAATAGACTACAAAATCATACACTGCTCTAACAATGGCCTTTGGCGCAATGAAAACGGGGCATAACAAATAAGCGAAATGTTCCTTCAGTCTGCATTTCATAACTGGACATCCCACTAATGACGTCTTGTTTTCATTTTTGCTTAGAATTGCATTATCAGGTACTAATTGCATTAAAGAGCTGAGATTAACTTCAAAAACAACTAAAGTAAAGACGTCACTCATTCATGTTCTATATGTATATTCAAAGCTATGACAGGGAACCACTTTCCACAAACGCTGTCTACAAGAACCGTTTTAGAGACAAGTAGACCTACATATGTTTCTGAAAACCACATTAGAGGCTAATATCTGAAACATAATTGGTTACGGGGCCCACTTAGTTCATGTGAGGGAATTTGGGGTGGCGGAAACTCAAGAAGCCCGTCCGATGGATTGCACCTGTGTTTAGATAGTCTAGCCTTGTCACATAATGTCATATGTGACGCTGAACATGCTTGAAGAGCACATGAAGGGTACAAGTGACTATGGTCTACTCAGCCACTTGTACTCTAATTCACATAGCAGGTTGCTCAGTTGATCGGACAGTTGAGCTCTCATACGTCGGTATCGACGGGAGCATCCATCGTCATCAATAGGTGCAAGGAAGGAGACGTTGTTTAAAGTGCAGCAGGATTTTAGAATTAACTTACCAAACCGATATTCAGGAATAAAGAGGAGACACAAATCTTGTTGCTGTTTACGGAACTAGGTAGTTAAGAACATCTATTCAACAAGAAGACCTTACGGTTGACAGGGGCTCTTGTAATATTAGGAACTGAACAAGCCCATAGCTAGCCACTGCAATCAAGGAGGGTGGAGGGGAAGAAGCTGTAAGAAGGAAAATTTACCATTGCTTAAATGCTAAGTACGTTGACAATTTATTAAGATTAGGCCAAATATTTCGGAGGTTGCTAAATTGTACCTACTCGTTAGGGGTTATCCTCAAAATATACCACGGTGGATTTATCAAAGTCATATTGCAATGAAATGAACACGTATAATTTCATTATCCTTGAGATATGTCGTACAGAGTAATAAAGTTTGAATCGTTGATTTTCGCCACCTCTTCTTTCTTCCCTATCAACAGCAGTGAGATGTATGGCTGTGAACAGCCTGTGCACATATTTTCGCGATTTGATTGGTTGATTTCATTGGCTGCCATCGAAAAGGCCGGCGGCGTCACCCTGGGATACAATTGTGACCTAGAATGGAATTGGCATTTAAGACGGTGAACCCTTACCGTCTTTATGGTAGACCGCGTGTATTGAAAGGACAAGCAAATGTTCAAGGTCGTTGTTGTCATAGTTTAGACTATGTGAAGCATGAGAAAAAGTCCATTGTAAAGCATTAACACTATGGTGCCAAGCAATAGCGGGCAGTCTGTATAGAATGGTCAGTCAACAAGAGGACGATTGCAAAATTTGAAAGCTGATAAGGTAATGCTGCCAATAGCTCCGCATCTCTAATGAGTAAACATTGAGTTATAATAGGTCGAGAAAGACATGAGACACATATCGATTCATTGACAGTGCGGTACATAATAACGCATACGGTAAACAAATCACGTTATTAGTCTTGCTGATGAAATAAATATGAACATCTTCGTCAAGAAAGGAGCGATCAATACACATTAAAGAGAAATTATGTCGCCTTTCTTGAAGGAAACGCTGAAATATGGTAACTCTACCATTAATGAGACTAATGACAGCTCCGAATTGCAAGCTCATTCCGAAGATAGTCATCATTGGAAGATAGTGGTATCTTCTCTGTATGTCATTATTTTCATTATCGGAGTATCGGGGAACTCTTTGGTTGTGTATACATTTGGATGGAGAAGACGAAAGAAGAAGTTAACGAACGAGTTTCTCTTGACGTGCCTCGGCGTTTGCGATTTACTAAGCAGTCTGATATTTCCAGTCCTGTACATCGTTTACGTGTTCACAATTCACTCCACCACATCTTACGTTATCTCTTGCCTCATACATCCACCTCTGATTGTAACAAGTGTTTCGATATCTCAAATAATACTGGTACTTATATGTTATGATCGCTATCGTGCAATAACAAAACCCTTGGGAAGGAAGTTGTACATCAAATTTGCGAAGTATGGAACTGCCGTTGGTTGCATAGCAGGCCTGCTTATCAGCATACCTATGTTCCTGCATTTACACATTGTTGACGAGGAGACTTACTTCTGTTTTCGTGTTGGAGACAGTTCCCCAATGATGATCACACAAGCAATTGTTTTATTATTTCGAGATCTTATTGCACTCTTCATAATGGTCAGGCTGATCAATAGGATGCTCAGATCACTTTCGCGCTCGGAATTGTTCCGAAAGAACACAAATTCTCCGGTCATATCAGATTTTAAAAGAACGAGAGTACTTCTTTTTGCTGTGGTTAGTTTATTCACCGTTTGCATTTTCCCAACTGACATTTACTGGGCTTTTTTCGCAATCAACTATCGTAACGCGACTGCAAAGGACATAAACTGGGATGCGGTTGCGATGCAGATGACGAGCCTCGTATTGATTCAAGTCACAAATAGCATTGTGAATGTCTTCGTTTATTCAGCTGTACACCGGGAGTTTCAAACCGTTCTACGAGAAATTCTCGGTTCCATTTGCAATTGTGTACGTTTACGTTTCTCTAGGAGACAGACTTCAGCAAGACAAGTTCCTAAATCATACTCAAGTGAGGTACTTGCAAATACTATTACTTCCCCAGGCCGTAGTCCGCTAAAGTCTGGGCATACTACTCAAACTGAAGGAGAACTCAGATCCAATGCTCTTTAAGCCTACAGAGAGACAACATTGTGTAGATCGTCTTTAAGCTCATGCTTTATTGGAAAACTAACCTTTCATGTGGAGTGTGGGTTGTGCAAGTTCTTATGTTTCTTGATGCAAATTCTACGAATTCATCTGGGCGACTCTAGTTTTGCAAATCGTAGAATCCAGTGTTTCTTGCTGATGCTCTTTTATACAATTAGGGGGCGAATTCGAAATATACCATCAAGAGTTACGAGCAATTGATAAAGCTGTAACCAATGTTTATAAAAGGCAGTTGTTGCAAAGATACTTGCGTTTATCTCACGGAAAATCAGGTGATGTCATGTATGGAGCTCAATGGCATTTATGACTTCAGGTTTACCAGAATCAAATGTTGCTTCAGCCATGGCTTATGGATTTAACCGAGATACCTCCATGCTATTAGGAGAACATTTTTAAAATGAAGTTAAGTAAAAATTAAATCCAGATAGATGTAAAAGAGCTTGAAATTGAAGTTGATTTTTTAATGTCAAATGGAAACACTAGCCAAATAGAAAAATTTTGCTGAGAAGATCTATCCTTTAACGAAAGTCTTTTAGTTTTCTTTTCGTTGTTGGTAGCACGAAACCGACGGCGAATTACATATGTGTGACTGTTGGAGACCGTCTATCTACCTGGACCGTTTGGCTACATATACTGCCTCATTTTCAACTTGACGTTGAACCTGTATGAATGAGAGGTCGAAAAACTCCACTGGAGTATCCACGTTTATGTCGGAAGATCGAATGTACTCAGATACGTCGTTTCCATTTCTGCGCAAAACGTTCAGCTGGACCATCTAGCTACCTTTTTCGACCTCTCATTCATACAGATTCAATGTCTAGTTGAGAATGAGGCGGACAATGCGAGAACGAGGCAAAAGTAGCCAGACGGTCTCCAACATGACAAACTAAGTAAAAGCTGAGTAGATCCTCTGATGCTAGGAATGGTTCTCATATCAAGGCTTGGAGTTTGTTACTGCAAAACAAACTTTAACTTTTAACACATTTATTAAGATTATCAGATATATATTTGAAGTTAAGTGAGGGCGAGTATTTATAAGTCTTCTAGGTGACAGCAGCTATAGATGCTTTTCATAACTGTTAAAAATGTATTACTGGTTAGTTTTCATGTACGTGGTTGCTATAATAATTGTACAATTGTGATAATTTTCAAAGAAGCCAGAAGAATGTATTGTACATGATAGATTTCCTACACAATGGTGTACACTTCATAACGCTGCCACTCTCACCTCCCTCTTTTCACTTATCGTGCATTCAAGGCCCTTACATCAACCTTAAATTCCCTTACAATTACCAGCAAATCTCCTCACACAGGTTTGAAAGTCTCTTGAACATCTCACGATCATCATGATCAGTTTGGATAGCTAAAAGAGTAATGATCAGCAGTTCAGGCCATATCATTATCAGTTGCTAAGACTTGCTGCCATACATATCTTCATGAAGCTCGAATCAGAATACATGATATTCTATTTCACAAAGGCAGTATTTCTATGAACTCACTCACTCACTCACTAATCCTCGAGCACCGTGCAGTGCGTAGAGCCCACTTGAAGCACAAGTGCTCGCCAGTGATAGAGCTTTCATTCATAAGTGACAAAAATTCATAGATATTTAGTATCAGTGTAGCCGGAGGCCGACTAGAGACCCCTGTCCAGTCATGGATATCTCAAAAATCCCACTCTTGATAACCTGGATCGAGTTTGAGATTTTTTACTTTCAAGCCAGTATAATTTGTCACATTTATTAATAGATTGCTTTTATATTTATATCTGAAGCTTGTTTTTGTACTAGAGGAATAGAGAGGTATGCTACCAAGGGAATTCGAATACGTAACTCAGCGTGTACTAACAACTGAGACAGGTGAACTCCGCTGATAGAGTATCCTATTTCTCTAGGCAGTACACTAGCTTTCAATACTTCAACGGTGGACTTCGACAACTAGCTCTACGTATTTTTGGAACCAGTTTCTCTACGCCATGTGACATGACTACGTAAGGTTTGCCATCTGTCCAAATCATTCTGCCCAAGCCTATTGCAAGATACAAAGTCTTTTGAGGAAACAGGACTTGAAGTTGTCAAGTCTGGAGATATTCTAGAGAAAGATGAAAACGTGTAACCACCGTGATGCGAATACAGGATCTACGAAATTGCAACATGTTTCTCAAACAAGTGCACTATTCTGACTAGATAATAATACTTTTCACATTTCTCTTGTCGCCCACATTAGCTCCCTAGCATCCACCGGTGGAAATAGACGTACAACTCTGGAACGTCTGCTGCCGAAACCAATTTGGAAATATGGTCAGAATGGTATCCCATTTTGGTTTATTTTTTATGCCAGTGTGTAACTACAAGCTATGTATAAGTTGCCTTTAACCATATTCTTCCGCTAAAAAAAATTTCAGTGGCAGTTCCATTTAGGACAGCAATTTGATTCTTGCACAAGTGTAGTATCACTCGGTACTCTCTAATAACGTTACGTTTAGCATACTCTCTTGTGCCAAAAACTAGCTGTTTGGAATCTTTTTCAGATCTTCCTAATCCTGATTATCATCCGATTGCCTTTCAGTCATTTTATCGATGCGATGTGCAGTTCCTATTGCTTTACGTTTTCACCTACAGCTCCAAAAAATCAGAAGCTATTGAATGAAGCAAATATTATGTAGACAAACATTTAAAGATGACAATGGCGATTGCAGAAGGCAGCTGCTTCTTTCTTTCTTTGTCAATAAAAATTTTCCCTTGCTTAAAATGATATCCGAGATAAGTATGTTCGATGAATCTTGCTTTCGCTTCGTGCATTTCATTTGAACATTAGTTCACATTTATGGACGAACTCTTAAGATGTCGTCAAGAAATACAACTTTGCCAGTGCCGACTGACAACACTCCAGGAGAACACCGCATCAACGCTCCGATACGAACAGCTGCCATGGTGATACTGGCCATAGTTTTCGTCGTTGGTGTAGTTGGTAACAGTCTAGTTATCTACGTTTTCGGAGTGAAGAAAAGATTTCATAGAACAACAAACGAACTCTTGCTACT
>JAAAKL020017338.1:0-10650 GCA_010016065.2 Carybdea cf. marsupialis auct. non (Linnaeus, 1758)
AAACGTTTGCCTGCTTGCTTCTAATACAAATGACGTAGAATACTTAAATAAACCAAAGGCCTTCGAGGTTTTGTCTAGCAATCTTAATACGAAGAAACATTGTATACTTCATCTCCCACAGTTCGTTCTTATAAATACACAAGTGTATCCGTTTTTTGCATTAATAAAAATTTGATATTTACGTTTTCAGGTATTGAGCATAGAATGTGTCTATATAGCGTTTAAAGGCAGTAGAATTTTTTCAAGGTCATTATTGATAAACTCACGTAGTTGAGTTACGTAATTGGATTAATCGCACAGAAAGTGCACGTGGACGTCATGGAACTTAGAACTGCCTATAGGCAATTAGATTAGAAATAACAATGGGCCAAGGCATGAACCTTGAGGCATTCCAATGCATATTTCCTCGACGCTCTTGTTCTCACCAAATTGTTATGGTTTGACGGGTAGTATTTAAATTAAGTAAGTGTTTTCGGTTTTACATAGTAATGCTTGAACATTTCAAATATAATGATATAGGTTACAATATCAAGAGCCTTGTTTAAGTCTATAAATACCGGACCAACAAGCTTGTTCGTGGTCCGACCCATTGTGCAAGTCATCACTAGTTTTGAGTACTAATGTTAGGTTAGATTGTGACTTCCTAAAAAAGGATTGTTTGATAAAGAAAAGGTTATATTTCATCAAAATAATGATAAAATTGGTTTAAGATCAATTTTTTAAGAGGGCGCTTAGAAAATAAGAAGCACTAAAATCTGCAGTTCTATGCATTTGTGATGATATGGCAATTGCAGAGGGAAAGTGTTACGTCACGATTTTGAAAATATTTGAATTACGGAAAACATGCTCAATTTTCATGTTGCCTATTAGAAAAAATGCCAATGGCTAAATGTTAGAGTGATGCCCTTTCCGAGATATCAGTGTTCAAAATTTTAAATCTCTCTAACAAAACCTTGTTATTTGATGCTAGTTCCTAACGTAAGGAACCAAGAAATATCAACAGAGTTTTGACCGGAGAGTTTTGAAATTCAAACGCCTCTAGTTTAAAGACTAAGATCTCATGTTTTTGAAAATAGCCTATTCTAGGGTTGTTTTTAGATATCTGGGGTCAAAATCTTACTGCTTCCAAAACTTTTGATTTGTGACGTTATCACTTTCCCACCGCACGGATATCGCATTAAAACCAAAACAATGAAGGCGCAAAAATGTGAATATCATATACATGCATTTTAAAAGGAGAAAGTTTTAATGACCAATCGAAATTGTTTTGTTTAATAAATTCAACATCACATTTCGCAACTGTTTTCTTATCTTTTCTCGCACAGATCTTTTTTGTGACTTTGAAATTGGTGAATGCCCTTGGCTGAATATATATGGTCATGTTGCAGGCTGGAGCATTTTGAAGGGTTCCATGAACCATAGATCAACTGGCCCAAGACGTGACCACTCAACTCTTCTTCAAACGGACGAAGGTATTAGCGACGTGTATATCAGGTAGCAATTTACTCAGAAAAGGGAAAAAGTTAGGACATGTAGAAATATATAATATACAAAATGATAAATAGACTATTTAGGTCTCTAATTTTTACATATAGTTGTTTTCCTCAGGGTTGTCATAGCAACCTTCTGCAGCAGTAAACCATAGATATCTCTAATATTTTGCAAGCTCCGATTCTTTTCCTATCGTTCGATAATCACGCCCTTCAACGCACATGGAGCAGGTAATGCTGATAGCCAAGTGATATGTATCAAGTTCATGACACACCAGGCTAATATCTAAGGCTAATTGTAGGAAACAATCAAGCAGTTACACAATGAGTAGTCGTCTATCCTTGTTGTACGATTACCAAGCATATATTAGTTTTAATGTCAAATCCCTGTACCCTGCTATTAGCAAGTCATGACATAGATTGGTCTCACGATCTAACCTTTATTTTTAGATCATCGAAGCTTCATAGATTAAGGCCATCGAATATCAGTCTGGTTTTGAAATGAAATTTAGTTATTTAGTGACCGTATTGCCTGAGTGTTTGAAAGTTGATTTTATGGATCCAATAGCAAGCTTGTTGAAAATGATGGCAGAAAGCTGCAGGTTTGTCATACAATTATTGGCACTTAATGCAAGGATATTCAGCGGTAAGCAGGATGCCTTGATCCCTGTCCAATTCATAAAATTAGACAGTGAAATTTTATGCAAATCAAACATATCCTGATGACTACTTTCAAGACATGTCAGTGTCAAAGAATTGATCATCGGAAGCCAATTTATACTGTTCAGGAGCAATGGAGAGCACCTCTGTTGTTGTAGAAAGATACACATATCGACTACCAATCGATACGAACTGTAATTGCCAGACGAACCAGTTAGGTTTCTTCATACTTTGTTTATTTCTGTTTTGCGTTTCATTGCGTTACATGAGGCCAAGAGCAAACTTTCTTGATGTCATTTTCCAATCTTTTTCTGTTGAAATTGCAAAACGTTTTCTTTAAGGACGATATCTCAGCAGCACGAATTATAACGCTCCAACAAGACCGAAGATACTGAAGTCTGACACACTTCCACCAACCTTTAAGTGTCTGAAATTCTGGTACAACCTGCGTGGTGTTTCTGAGGCGGTGCTTGACGTTCGAGTTGATCCATTAGAAAAGGAAGAAGATTTGTTAATACATCTGGAGGGAAATTTAGCTTTCTCCTGGAAAGTTGCACATATGCCAATAAAAAAGGATAAGCCTTTTCGGGTAAGTTGAAAAAAGTTTAAAATTTCCGAGAAATTACTAGTACTAGTACCCCTGGCTATTTTTTGGAAAGAAATACTAGTACTAGTACTAGTGCTAGTACTAGTACTGGTACCCCTGGCTATTTTTTGGAAAGAAATGCTAGTATTAGTACTGGTACCCCTGGCTATTTTTTGGAAAGAAATACTAGTATTAGTACTAGTACCCCTGGCTATTTTTTGGAAAGAAATAACTAACTAGCTGTAATAAATGTTCTGCTAATCATCCATAGATTGGTTTAACTATAAATACTGGCAGGGGTAAAAGAATTTTACGAGAAATTACAAGTACTCTCCCCTGGATATTTTTTTGAAAGAAAGGAATTACTAAATGTAATAAATTATCTGTTGAACAATCATAGTTTAGGTAAAAACGACTTATTAATTCGCTGATTAGGTGCATGTGCTCGTATTCCAATTTTGATATTTATTGTGTTCATTTGTTAACACAAACGCATAGGGGAGTCGTAAACATGCTATGATGTTGTAGAAGCAATCAATAGGGGTTATCAGACTTTTTTAAAAGCTTTCCTTTAAGAAATGGTAGCTGTTGGGCTAATGTACATAGCGCAATAATGATTTGCCCATTGATATCTAAAAAATACTGGGACAAGCTTCCCATATGTCAAACAGCGAAAAAGCGTGGTAACGAGCACGAGCCCCCAAACCTTAAAATATCCCAGGGATATCCTCACTGATATTTAAGATTATTTATAAGCTTATTTGCAGGGGATTAAAGTGGCGTTCAACGACTGGCCTCGGTTTGAGACGGAAGATGCTCGATCCAGTGTATTTTAGAGATTGGTGACCCTATCTCGACCGTGGAGGAGGCGCTAGGAAATCTGGGGCTATATATATATTTTTTGTTGATATCTCATTAACGACGTGCCTATTTACTTTGAAACGTTCTGAATTCTCCTGAATTTTTTTCAGGAATTTTTGTGCAAGAAAAATCATAAATTTATCGTCATAATTACCCCCTACGGAACGTAACTAAACACCAGCACAAAATGTCTACAAGTACAACCATTGAAGCAAACTTGTTTTATTACCACAAACCAGTGGTTTGCATGTAAATGAACTTCTTACATTGAATTCGAAGTTTACTAATCATAAATTTGAAAAAAAACCCCAGTTTACTCATCAATAATCTTTATAAAGTCAAGCTTATATCCCCTTTGCCTGTAAGTGCTATTTGATTAATGCATTACTTGAAGTACATATCAACTTCCAACTGTTATTTAATTTCATCATCTTCAGTTTAAAAAACTAACTTATCTTTCTTTAGCTCACAGATAAAATCATCACATCTATAATTTTTATTTATTACTAACAAATATTAACGAAAGTATAAGAATTGATATAAACGCGAGACCACCAGGCGTCCCTATCAATTTTAAAATTATCCAGTCTGGATAAAATAAAAAAATGCTTGATTACTTCGTTACTACGTTTCACATTTCACCCGGTTCCCAGAAGGTCTTTTACCCTGTAAGAGCTGAAATATTGCGTTAAAGTTCAGATGCTTTTTTTATGATGAAAGTCTCAAATCTCGCTTATAATAGGAGTAATGAGGGATAAGTACATTTACTACAATTCTCTATAATTAAGGACCTTGCCATGCTACATAATGATAACACTGTCAATTGTGTAAAGCAACCAACACCGGTGCTTAATTAGTGATTTTGTGTGACTGTACGCCCCTCCATTCTTCCTATTATGCTACTGACATAACATTGGTTTGAACAGTTAAGATCAATGCAATCCTCTTTGGGTGCATGGCAAAACTTTTCTTGCTCAACAGAGAAGTCTTCGTTGACATTTAAAGCATTTAAGCTGGCAAATATAAGAGAAATATGGATCACTGACTAAAAATACAGTTTCCTTGTAGTGTTGACATAATATAGAAATTTTAAATTTGATCTCATATTTTTAAGACTCGATGTATTTAACCCTCTACTAGATAACATTTTGAGATTTTGTTATAGGTTATTTTTACGACTTATTCTGCTGGCATTCTTGGTGAAGTAGCGATGGATGACATTGAAGTCACAACTTCTTCATGCGAGAAAAAACTAAGTATGAACCTTATATTGTAATTCACATTCCAGAATATAAATTAAAAAATATACTTGGACACTTTCACAACATTTTGCATCTGTTTTTGTTACACAGAATGACATGCATGACGTGTCTATTAATTTCGTGGTGCAAATTAGGTATTACAACTGCAATTTTCTAATTGCCAGAAGAATGAAATATTCGTATTAGTTTTTTCATCAGGTGACATTTTTCATATAAAGCATATGAAATTTTACTTCAATAATTTTTAAAGAAAGGTGTTAAAAGGTTCTGATATGTAGATTGATCGGGAAGACTATGGCTACCTCTAGTACATTTGGGTTTGAGTCCTAGCGCTATGTTACTCAATCATATCTAGTTACGCAAAATGCTTTTAAGAGCTGATGCTAAAAAGATCGGGAGGACTCAGACTTCCTTTCTATCATTGACAGCAACATAACAGAATTATTGTGACTTAATCTATAAAATCGATTAGATTAAGGTTTTTATATTTGTTAGAGTTAAGGTACAACCCGATGTGAATGAGACAGTAGTAAAATGGAATCTGTCTTATTTCTCTAAATGGAACAGTTACTACACCAATCCCTGGAGGTACCTGCTACCTGATTGCTAGATGTCATGTTTTCCTCATAAAGAGATTTGCTGCAACGAAGCTTCGTAATGTTTATTCGTTACATTGAGTCTAACTTCTACTTCCTAGTGCCACTGAAACTTTACAACTTAACTTGGCTTCCTGTCTATTTTCTGGAGTATTGGCTAGTCAAAGAAAATGAATTATGTAGCGGGATCACATTATACCTTATTCAGATGTAATAAAAATAGAACCTCTTTCAGACTCTGCTGCCTGATGTAACGACATGACATACAGATAGACATTGCATGCACCTTCGAGTTCATAAAAAGCTCTTTCAATCAAGTATATTAAAGCTAGCTACTATATTATTTTTATAATATTACTTTGCTTCCAATTAACACCTCACTATAATAAGCGTCTTCTTACTTTCAGGACTTTTCCTTATCTTAGCTCCCTGATTAACCCACAACTTTCACCCATTCCATAATTCTAATGAAACTATAGAAAGCTTTTATCTCTTTCATCTGAAACCAGTCGTCACATTTGTAAAATGACTTTTGTAACTGACAAGGTAAAATGTGTATAAAATATTAAACGTTGAATGTTCAGTTATTATAATATTTGTCTTTTTGAAAACAAATAGTTGCTTTCTTTGGCTCTTTAATCTATACTATCATTACGTTAGCGACGTACGTTCTTTATGGTACGTTATGCCGCGCACCAGGCAATGGACCAGACAATTTTGATCTCTTCCATGCAGCTGTAGAAGTCCATTCTCTTCATCATATAATTTTTAATAGTACCGGTAGAAAATTTGGAAGCAACTCTTCTGTTTTGACAATTTAAAAGATAATAATAAACTGGCAGCCTATTACTGTAATTATTTTTCTCTTATTTGATGATAGTTATCAACGGTTTCATTCGACGGGCAAGAAGCCATATGGCCCCCATTTCAAAATTGATGAGTCAAGCTTTTCATGTGTTTAACCTTTTCATTCATTCACGTAAATCGATTTTCATTGCTTGCTAGTGTAAAGTTTATATAGCTGGAATTTCCTTTAAAGTATCTAGTCCTCATTTGAGGCCAGGAAATCTTATTTCTACTTTAGACGGAAAGTAAACGTCTACGGAGAAGCAGAAACGGCACTGATTTGCATCCTCTGAATTTTTTCCATTTATTTGGTACTCAGTTTGCTCAAAAATACATACCCATTGATAATATTGCCGTTGATTATCGCCGCAAAAACTACAAAATTGTCTCACTGTAGCCGGTCATATCTGTTGTATTTTAAGGGCAATCTTCATTTGTTTAATTATCAAATCTGATCGACAACAGTTGTATTCCTTCTGCTGTAACATTTAGTTTTTCCCATCAAAATTAAATGTTATGTTGACAAGCTGTTATATATCGGTAGTTGCCAACTAGTCAGTAAAGGATATAATCCAGGCCACTGTTAAAAATTTTGAGGTGGTGTGCAGCAGGTAAAGTTGTCTGTGGAATTGTGTAGACCATCTGAATGGAGCATTCACAATTCTTTTCAATCTCTTGAATTGTTTGTTAGGATGTCTACTTCCATTTTTGTTGGACAGTGACCGTTTTCTGAACTCAATGTGAAACACATTAAGTTATGTATAAAGATCTTTATTCCTCTACTTGTCCTTGATAGAATTAAGCCTTTATTTGATAGGCAGATCATTCTCACTTTTTGAAACTTATTGTAACTACCAATTTAAGCTCGAATTACTGATTACCCTTAATAGGCTTTCGTGATAGTTGTGATAACAAAATCAAGAAGGTGCAGACTTTGGAAAATTGTAATTGTCAAGGAAATGGAACAAAGAGATGTATTATTGGTAAGTCAATTGCACCCTGGATTCACTTCTTGCAATTAATTGGTTTATTACATTAACTATGATTGCAATCATCATTTTATTATTATTTTAATTCATTAGCTTCGTAAGTCCATTGCCAGTCTTCGTAGCCTTGTCGAATATTTCTGTGCTGCTTTCTTGTCCCAGAGACTTCAAAAGCTCGAAAGAGAAACCCTTGACTTTGTCAAAACTGTGGCAAAGAATGAATTGAGAGAAGTTATAGTCCTTTATTAAAGTGGACTTCTTTGCAACATTATCTCACACAACTGTGTAAAATTCAAAAATTATGACAGGTACGAAATTGCCTTGATCTGGAAATATATTTAATGAGGTAATAAAGTGATGAAGTAATGAATTAATAAAGTAACGAAGTAATGAAGTAATGAGGTAATGGAGTAATGAAGTAATGAAGTAATGAGGTAATGAGGTAATGAAGTAATGAAGTAATGAATGATAAATTGATCCAGTGAATAGGAAATAGAGTAAAGAGGTGATGAAGTGATAATGTGCTGAAGTGAAAAAGTCATGAAATGATGAATTGATCAAGTGAATATGAAGTAAAGTGATGAAGTGATGACGTGAAGAAGTTATTAATTGATGAAGTGAATATAAATTAAAGTGATGAAGTGATGAAGTAATGAAGTAATGAAGTAATGAATGATAAATTGATCCAGTGAATAGGAAAAAATGTGAAGAGGTGATGAAGTGATAATGTGATGAAGTGAAAGAGTCATGAAGTGATGAATTGATCAAGTGAATATGAAATGAAGTGATGAAGTGATGACGTGAAGAAGTTATTAATTGATGAAGTGAATATAAATTAAAGTGATGAAGTAATAAATTAATAAAGTGTTGAACCAAGAAGTTGTGAAGAGTTTGGATTGTCGTTACAGATTATGAAATCCTTTCCTGGCGTATGAACTGAGTCGATAACTACTATTTTTATGTACCTACCACAGACCGTGACGCTATTGTAAAGTTGCACGACTTGTTGGTAATGCAGGGAGTTCCAGGTTATGCAATTGGTATATGCAGGAAGCGCCGACGTAGTTTGGTAGACTTTCATGCTTGGATCGAAAACGTGTCAATTAAGTTTTAACAATTCCTTTACTTTACTTCAGGTTTAGAGGAATCTGTTTTCTACAATGCATCGCATTACATTCCATTTGCGGGAAAAGAAGGGGAAGATTTAAAAACAGGATCTCGCTTTGGTAATGTAAACATGGCTCCGTCTATGACTGGATATGGTGCATGGTTTGATAGTGTTACGACGACAACGTTTGTGCAAAGTTACACATCGTGTAATAACAAAGATTATACCATTTCATTTGTCTTCAGATTGATTATTATATCTGCTATAAGACATAACTTATTAATTTTCATGGCACAAGGTGGAGGACGAATAATAGTCATAGAGAAGAAGGATTCGAAGCTTTTCATTCAATGCAATTTTGGATCTGTAAAGATAGAATTCTTCCATGAATTTGTATCTGCAAAGTGGTACCATCTTGTACTCACGTCTGAGCCAAAGTTATACATCAATGGTCAAGAGGTTGCAAGGAGTCATGTCGTCGATAAAGGAAGTGCATTTAGATTTTGCATCATGACAATCACACTGCCTCAGTCCAGGAAAGGTGTAGGGCATGTTTTAGTAGACGAAATTGGGTACTGGCCAGAAATTAAAGATAAAAGTTTTGTCACGGAACTTTTTAAAACTATGCAAGGTTAGTTCTTGATTTCCTCTATTTTTAATTATATTTCCTTCTGTAAGATTGCTACAGCGATGATGTCAGTTGTCTAGAGGTGGCAACGACCAAGTTTAGTCAGAGTGATTTGTTTGGAATTGAAGTTTCAATTGCTTCAAGAAAATAAGCTTGCACAAATTTTTTTTTGATGGCAGCACGGCAGCAAAGATTTGCAAACGGGAACAAGATCAGTTTTTTAATGAATTGGGATTGGGAACAGGATTTCTTTAATTTTTTTTCCTGACTAAATATTAACAAAAGTTTTTTTTGACCAAGTCCAAACAAAAAAGTCACTAGTAAAAGTAATGGAACCTTAACAGTTTTAAAGGACAACCACGATAGTGAGTCACCATCGTAATTCACAACTTGTAGATTTTTTTGTCATTTGAAGGGGTTCTCCCTTACGATTTTCGAACTTGGTATCATTTTAATGTCTTGGGGAAAATTATTTATCGTCACATCCAGATAGTTGACTGTTTTTGGAGTGGCTTGAGCTGTGATTTTGAAATAAAAGATAGTCAACCATCTGGATTTAACGATGGATCTCTCCACGGGACATTACCACTCATACCTAAAGGAAAATGACAGCCCATTGCACATACACTCCGAATCAAGGAACCTGCCAATAATTTTGACAAAGGTGTCAGAATCTATCAAGAAAGGAATTTCTAGACTTATTTGGAAGAAGAATTTTTAAAAGCAGTGACAGATAGTCCTACTTACAAAACTGCGCTTCAATCTAGTAATTTCCGGGCCAATTTTATATATTTGGGAAAAGACCATGAAACGAGAAGACCAAGAAACAGACAGCGGAACATAATTTGGTACAATCCACCGTACAGTAAATCTATCTCTACAAACGTTGCAGGGTCATTTTATGCACTTGTGATACAAAAGCTTCCCCAAAACTTCCAGTTTGCATACTCTGCTTAAAGTATTAACGTTAACGTCAGCTATAATTGTACAGATAACACCCGAAATTTTATCAGTAGGTATAACAATAGACTTTTGAAGAGTAAGGGGAGTACGAAGTCCACAGCTGGGTGCAATTGTACGATAAAATATAATTGTCCGTTACGGGGCCTTTGCCTGACAGAAATTTGTATTTATAAAGCAGAGGTATCCGTTAAGAATACAGGAAAAAGTAAAGTATACTGTGGTATTTCAGAAGGGAATTGAAGACAAGATAACACCGATATCATTGTAAGTTGTTTAGGAACCCAGTTCACGATTAGGAAACCCAATTCTCCAGAGATATTTTAATCTTGGCTTTGTCCTTTTTGTAGGTTTAAGCAGTGATCATTTCGGTGTTCTTGGATCATTTTATATTACATTTGTAACCTGGAGACCATTGAAAGAGAAGAAAAGGCATTACATTAATTGGTTGTTAGCAGATGTAAGTGGGAACAGATTTAAACATTTCTTTCCAAATCAATACAACTCTTCATTTTAAATAGACCCCTTGCAGAATGACGTCACGACCATGTGCTTTTTCTTCCTGGGGGACAGATTTTGACAACAACTGTGATCTTTGTGTAGTCGATGGTCGGATTTGTAGGAGAAAGTGTTCGTCGCTCTACTAGGGTTCAATTTTGCGAAGTTG
>JAAAKL020017339.1:0-10649 GCA_010016065.2 Carybdea cf. marsupialis auct. non (Linnaeus, 1758)
TCACACCGTAGTGGCGGAGAATGGCCCACATGACCTGTCTGTCTATAGAGTCAAATGCTTTAGAGAAATCCACAAACATAGCAATGAGAGATAATTGGCATTGGTAGTAAGCTGCAATGGTCCTTCATAGTATATGTATTTGTTCCAGGCATCAGCGTCCCTTGGAGGAAGCCAGCCTGATGATTAGAGACTGAAATTTAAGATTGCCTGTGATTCAGTGACATTATCTAATACTATACACAGTCAGTTTAGGAATGATGGCCATCAGTAATTGTTACAGATTTTTGGACTCTGTACATCATTGGACAGTTCATGAAAAGTTGCTATATGAGCAGAATCATACCATTATTAAGTGCATAAAGCCATCACCAAGCAAACAGTCTGACCGAGAGCACATTGGGAACATGTAACTCACTATAAGAAATTAGACACAAGTAACTAATGTGTCTACACTACCTTACAGATGTACCTCACCACTTGATTGGATATCAACACATCATCACCGTAACAAGTTCCTATGTGGCTGAAACTGAATGATGTTGATGTGTAGCACTGACAATATATTACAGTAACAAACACTCGGACGAGAAGGAGAACAAAAAAGAAGCAAGCTAGAATTCTACCATTAAAATGCTAATACTGACAAAAGAGTACTTAACAGCAACAAGCTAGTCTACCTCAGACATGCTCTCAAGACATGTTTGAAACCTGGAGCAATTTTAAACAGATCTAGCAACAGCACAGGGCCAAGGAAAAACATCTATTGGTTGCACAAAATTGCCAAACACCCATGATAGGAAAACTATGCAACTAAGTGCCCCCCTTTTCCTAGCAAATGTGAAATTTTTGTCTTGATTGGTGGGTAGGGTCGACTACTATGCAAAATTAGGATGCCTATGAATGGAATTTAAAGGCTTCTTTATTGATGGGAAGTCCTTCCAAATTATATTGACCGCTATAAAGCAATTACTTGGCATGAAAATCAAGGCTAGTCTTAAATTCATATGTATTCCCATCAGAACATTGAAAACCCAGGAAATGACAAAAAGTTTGAGAGTTGTTTTATATGCTTAGCTTTCAATGCTAATTTACATCATTAATGGAAACTAGATACAAAAGCGTCTAAAGAGAATCACTAAAAAGAAAGAGTATGAAAATGTATGGAAAGGTGTTATATAATTAAATGAAAGAAAAAGAGGATTGAAACAGTAGAAGAAAATAATCCATCTGTTGGCTATTCTTAATTGGTCTAAATTTGGAAGTAAGTAGACTTTTATGGACGTTTTAAATGAAAAGATTAGCACATTCCAACATGTGTATTCTAAGCAAAATCTGCATTCTGGAATGTAATTATCTATTGTGTGTGCAAATGCCATAAATGAAAAGTTTTCAACACAAATTCCTATTTTTGGCCTTTCACAGTTAGCTATTAGGAAGTTTTTGTTGTCCTCTTCCCCTTAGGAACGATCTTTCTGTTAAGTATAGAATTCCAGATGTTCATATCACAAAATTGCCAAATTGCTAGTATGATATGTTATAAGGATGGTGATAGCAGGCCTGTAGCCAAACGGGGCATGGGGACAAAGCCCCTCAGCACAGTAACACTTGCCCCCTGCATGCTGAGAATTTACACTGCTTGGTACATAGAGCTTCACATAACAATTTTTACACCCCCACCCTGCCCCCCGCTGAATTCGTCCTAGGTATGGGCCTAAGTTGTAATGGTAATGATAGCTTTTATGGCTGGAAGTATAGTTTCTTTTCGTTTCTGTCAAGGGTTTTACCTCTGACCAGTATCAGCACAGTTTTGTTTGTGCATATGACGTAGTTGCATGTAGAAACAAACTTGAAGATACAATGTAACCACTGAATGCTATGAATGGTAACAGGGACACGTGATTATTCTGAAAAGATAAAACTTGTATGAAGGGGATCCATAACGAATTATGTGAATAATGATTTAACAGTACAGTGCTATGTGCATGGATCTAACCAATACTACCAGCTGTGTGACTACATTGGAGTGTAGGTCTGTGTGTAGTGGTCTGGATCTTATATGTCTTTCCGCCATTGTTTATGCAGGATTGCGAGCATCATTGAATGAAGTAACAAGTGAGCATACTTTTATGATGACAAAGCTGCTTCAAAGAGCAGTAATGAAGAGAGATTATTCTGGTTCTTGCTACATCTTGGCAGCTCTCGCATTTACCCCAGGGAACATACCAGAATTGCTTTGGAGGGTAAGTTTTGCACTATTTACAGCCCTATACTCTTTCCCTACTTACAGCAGATTGTGAGTTTCTAATGTTGACCAGTTTTTGTTGATTATCATTTCTATATTTGTTCATGGTGATGATTTCTTGCTGCGGAGATGATGATTGCAGTAGATGTAGTGGTGCATTTAGCAAGTACCCCTGATCTTAAAAAGTCCTACTATAGCCATCTTTATCATCACCAAAGTTTGCAAGGCAGTATTGATGGAACGGCTAATTTTGCATCGTTCACTGACTTTATGCTTATTTGTTTAAAAAGCCATCCGTGTTACAAATTTATGCCACATCCCTGCGATTATGTACATTGAGATGTACATGGCAAGGCAAAATGACTGGCGTGTTTACTCCATATTGTCTGCTGCTCACCTATAATCAGATTTTGAAAGGATAATGAATGATGCATTACCAAGTTTATGCGATCGAATTTCAGCTCAAATGACGCCAGGAGAGTAAAATTGTAGATTCGTAATCAGATCAGAAGGTATATAGAACTACATTCCTCAATTCCTGAGTAGTAATCAATTTATTTTGGACCTATTCAATGGACCACAGATGGTAAAATATACACCTCTAGCGCCAGTCCTCTTCATGTCTATAAACGTTGTATAGGAGAAATTTGTACGGGTAGGAGTTACGATTAAGAGGGTTTTCGTCATTACCGTATTTTTTAAAGGTTTTACATGAGTTCTCGTATATAGAAGTCAGTAAAAGTAATTAATTTACGTGGTGTCATTACTTCTTCGGTACGTATACTACATGGTCGTTTTTGTTGTTAGAAGATGTCATGCTCCCAGTGCTTGTTCTGGTCCTCTGTGCGCTTCTTTCTGTCTGTTTTCGTCTCGTTTCTATCTGTGTCTGTCTCCTTCTCTTTCTCTCTATATATCTTCTCCCCCTCTCTCTATATATTCTTTTATAACATATCGATAATATCTTCTGCAGACTTTTTGGCTTATATCGAAATATTTTTGAAAATATAATCAGATTTTTATTTTGCAAATTGAAGAAGCATATCGGCTGTAAAAATTGAAGAGTGTTTTTTGTTTCTTTTGAAAAAATTTTCGAAATGTTATTTAGTAGTTAACTTTTGAATCTCTTTCAAGATTGGTATGGAAGTGCTAGCACGATGGGATGTTTCAAGTAAAGCCAAGGTTGCGACTTACTCCAACTTAATGTTCGATCTTTGTAAACCACATAGGAGTGAAATAATGTTAGAAGGAACCTTTTATCGTCTAGAAAGAACTGGAGATTTAAACGAAGGCTACCAGTACCTATCCGACAAAGTTAATCCAAGAAAACAACAAGGAATTGTTAAAGAGACGCTTCCAAAGGCCTATTTAGGTCTCCTAGAGTATATTTTTTGGAAAACAGATCTGGAAAGAAAAAAAGTGAAGTCTACCTTGGATGCTAGTGATGATTCAGATGCCAGCAATGATGGAAACTTATTCATGCCAGTGACTCAGGAGAGATGTGTGGAGCGTTATGGACAAAAAGCACTAAACAGCCTACGGGTAATAGAAGGAAAGGATGGTAACTGGGATATATTTATTACCAAATATGTAGAGTTGCTTCATTATCACAAACAATACCAGAAAGCAGTTAGTGTATTAAGAGAATACCGAAACCGAAATTTGGACAACCCAAATGCACACAGGTATGTAGATAGACGTAACAGCAGATAGATAGACTTCATGTCGCTGAGTAAACATCAATTTAGTGAAATTGATGAATTAGGAATTGCTCGCGTATAGTCTCTGATTCGTCTGGTTTTGTGCCATGTTCATGCTGTAAACGCTATGATTACATGATATATAGAGTTTTATGTGCTGTAAAGTGGAGGCTTTGAATTGAATCCAAAATATGACGAAATAGGGGACGTATTTTTGGTTTAGCTTATCAAGCAAATGTTTTTTGACAAACTGATATTACAAAATCTTTAACCGCCATGTAAGCGTGAGCCACTTTGGAAAATCATGGATGCCATAAACGATTCTCAATCCTGGTTAATACCTAGGGTAGTAGCTAGGTGGCTTTGTTAATATCAGACCAATAGTTAATTTAAGGTTTGTTTTAAATTTTTTAAAAGCATATCAACGATGTTGTTTTCGTTAGGCGAAACGTATTACATCAGACGTAGTGCACAGAAATAACCAAACAGTTGAGGATCTTTGATCATTTGGGGATGTCAGCTTTGACTAGGAATCGCCTTAGTAGTCTGTCTTTGTCTGCCATACTGGAACACGGTCAGACTACTGGGCACGACATCTCTCAGCCTGACTTTGAAATCGTTTCTCACTCCACTTCCCACCTTGCACACTTTATCTATGAAAGTCTCTTGATAGCCAAACTCAAACCAAACCTCAACAATTGTCAATCGGTTCTCCCCCTTTCTTTTGTTGGAATGTGTGTGTTTATGTCCTTGAGCCTTTGTATGTCATTCCACTTATCACATTCTTTGTGTAAATGTCACATCATTAGTACTTAGTATGTTACATCGAAAGCTTGAAAAAGTATGATATGATTGATATTCAGTGTTCACTTTATTTGCCGTCATGCTTCGTTTAAAAGTTTTAGTCTGGGTTTTCATATGTGTAAATAAATAGATCGTTGTTTCGAATTACGACAAATGTTTGTATATGAACTCATCAGTGACCACTTTGAGACCTTTTTTGCCCCTTTTGTGATATTTTTTACAATCGAATTATAGTATATGCCTTACCTGGAAGAAAAGTATAAGGATTATTCCCCACTCTAACCCCTTCCCTATTCAAAACGAGGGACGCATTGACACATATTGAGAGCCCGATCGGACCCCACCCTCATATTTACTTTATGTATCTTACTGTTCGTAAATGCTGCATGTATAAATCCTATGCTATTTTTTATATAAATAGATATTTTTATTGGTATATGAAAAATACTGGAGCAGAAGAAGAAGATTTACTTGACGTCCTTCGTCTTGCAGTCAAAGCGGATCCATCTTCAGAATTGGTGAAAGAAATTCTGGTGCTTAAAAAAGAGCAAGGTAGACCTTGAAGTGTACTCTTTCCGTGTTTTTTCTTGTACTTGAAATGTTTAGAATAGTCAACTCTTGTCTTCGGGTCACAGTATTTTTTTTCCTAAACTGAAAAGACAATAGTCAGATAATCTTTCCGGAACGTTGCTGCAAGGCATATTTTGAACGGAGCCTATTTACATGAGGGGTCGAATGAAAATTGTATTACTTCCAGTATGCCAGTGAACCAATCAGTGCTTTTCTGAACAGCGTCACCTATCTCTTGCTGTTTACTATTAAGGCCGCTGATGAACCGGTGGCGACGATACTGTAACGAGGGCGACGATCATGATGATGCGGAGGGGAAATGATGGCGTTATAAAGCAAAAGTTTTCGAAATACCAACATTTGACTCTATATATCTAAAGGCAACCCTAGAATAGGCTGTTTCCCAAAATACCAGACCTGTAGTGTACAGTGTTTAAACTAGAGGCATTTGAATTTCAAGAATCTCTGATCAAAACTGATAATATTCCTTAGTTTCTTACGTTAGGAACCACCATCAATTAAAAAGGTTTTTGTAGAGAGATTTAAAATTTGAAAGCTGATATCTCGGTATTGGGAAAAGGCATCACTCGCAATTTTGGCCACTGACGCTCTTCCTAAAAGGGCAACATGAAAATTGTGTATTTTTTCAATTATTCAAACATTTTTAAGATTGTGGAGTCACACATTCCCTCCCTCCGCATTGCAAGTGATCACAGATTTTAATGTTTTTTACAATTTGAAAAGAGGTAGGATAATGATAGTTTTTCTCCATCTTTTTAAGAATTCGATGGTGAAAGGTTGCAGCTGTTATTTGAACGCCTTGATTTTGCATCAAATCGTGACAGTGAAACCGAATGGGTAGAGCTTGATCGGGCCTTGGGTAGTGACCTTTCTGAGAGCGCAGATATCAAGGTGAGGGCTTTGTGGTCGTCCCGTAAGGACTGGTGGCCGCAGTTTCATTTAAGAGACCACGTTACAATGGAAGATGGAGAAGCATTAAAGAAAGTGAAAAAGCGCGTACTCGAATGTCTAACGAAATTCGGTACGTTCTCTTGAGTTATCGATGTTTCTTAGACATTCTGAATCTAGCTGTTTTGTTTATTTGTTTGTTTGGCTTTAGGAAACGTAATAGCAACGCACAGATAAGAGACTGAGAAGCCTGTAAGACACCGAGTGAGCATTTGAACCTGCAACAGCAGTTTTACCGTAGTAAGAGAGTAATAAAGTGCGAAAGTGCGAAAGACTATTTTCTTATACGCCACTTTATCTGTTGAGCGAAGATCACCGAAGCAAATCTATCGATAAAGTAGTTAGTTAAGAAGTTAAGAATTTTCCAGGTATGAAAACTGTAGTATCGAGTTGAGGTGTCACTGCCGCTTTGAATAACCGACTGAATGGCCTTGACAGTCTAAAGAGGTACCGAAGCCATAATACTACTATTCATTTTCTGAAGTCTAAATACGGCCTGGTCACCGTATTTAGGTACCTGGGTTACAGTAAAAATGGCTGTTAAAATCTCAGCGTCGAAATTTCGTGTCATATTTTCCATGTTATTGAAGCAAATAGAAGTGAAATAGAAATGATCATCGTTGACTGAGCGTGAAAAGAATCATAAATTGATATCACCAGAACTATATATGAATTTTTTTAGGTTTGAATACTATTACCATATGTGACAATTATTTCATTGCCGTTCAAACTTTCAATGCTTGTCCCGTGCATGTTATGCTCCTTTTTCGATATCTACGTAAATTTACAATGATGATTATAGCTGATCAAGGAGAATCGGAGAGCAAACGATATTCAATTGGGTTGGGTCGTAATCACTATAATCCGGGTACCGGCAATGTATGTCAATTTCCTGTAGTTCTTAAAAGCAAATCCAAGATAGAACGAATCTATACTTTTTATAAAGATGTGTAGCCAAAAGGCAGGTTTCAGGAGTAGAATATTACATAGAGAAAGGCGCATTAACCTGTTTGGAACTGAGTGGGACAAAGTAAAACATTGAAATTATAGAAAACGTAGCGCGTTCGACAGTACTCGGTGACCAAGATAATATGTCCAAAACAATGTAACCTTACTATCCCTTCAGATTCTGTCATTATGGTGGTATAAAGATTCGATAGGTGTTTTCGAGAACATCTACTCCAACACACTGGTTTTACAACTGAGTTCTGTGTAAAAATCTTCCTCGACGGTGTATGAGAATCTAAACAGACACTCGATAGAACTGCACATTCTTGATAAGGATCTTCGAGAAGCTCAAGTAACCATTCTTAAAAAGGTGATAGGTAGCCACTACCTGAAATTATTTTGTCACTAATTCGCTACCGTGTACAGCGAACGAGTTTTTATGGCTGGAAACACATCAAGAAGGCATAATTTAACAAAACCTATCTTATTTAACAATGAGTAATCCTGTTACTTTACTATCGGCCTGCACGTGTACAGCTCAATTGCTGCGGACAAATATCTTCCCAGTCGCCTCATGACTGTCTTGACCCAATTGGCTTGTCAGCCCATGTTGTGTTTAGCGTTGTAAGTCCGATATCAGATTACAAATTACTTCCAATGGAAGTATCTGCCCATGACTAAAAATGCTGCAGAAGAAGTTCCCAGCTTCTTCATTCTCCTCCGAGCGTCTGTTTACTTTCTACATTGTTTGCCCATACTTTCAATGCTTCACGTGACACTTTACTCGGTCTAGACCTCTTAAGTTTATGAATACAGCTATAAAAAATGTATATGTATATTTATATGTGTATGTACATGTAAACACATATACATACATATATATGTACATTTATATGTATATATATATATATATATATTCTACGTAAACTAATGTATGTATTAAAGCACCCCACCCCCCATCCTTACCCGTCAATCCGTAGTAGAATTGTACATAGCATAAAATATATTTTAGAACATGGAAGCTTGGAGCTGTAATATATATGTAATAAAGCTGTAATAAACTGCTCGATCTTTTAGCGTCAATCGTCTTCTTCATTTTCGGAAGAAAGGGGGCAGATATTTTGTACGTAGGAGACTCTTACTCGTGGTTGGTCATTTCGGGCGAAACAGTAGTATCGGAAGATGTAATTGTAACTTACCTTAGGCGAATAAAATGGTTTACAACAGAATCGCTGTATTATATGCGTAAAACACCTAGTTAGTGTTCATCAATAGAGAATGTAGCCTTCACGTTGCTTTGGGGTCTATGCCAAGTCAGGGAGAAGTTGGCGTCTGCCCCCTTCCATCTTGGACGCATGCGCATGCATTTCATAACATTATATATTTTGCGAAGTTTTCATACTATTGAGTACGCGACAACACGACAGTTAAAAGTTAACCTGTAAACAACAATGAAAGAATAAAAGTCGAAATGGACCAAAACAAAATGGAAAAAGGGTCAAAGATTTTGAAATGTGCAAGGCGTGTGCATTCTGAATTGACTCATCTCGACGTATTTGAAAAGTGTTTGGATTAGAAATGCTTGAACTCCTACATTATAACGACATGAGCAAGAAGACTCGATAATTCACTTTCCTAGTCTAGCCATTTGCGGACCTAACAAGAGGGTACTTCATTACTTTTTCACTAGGGTTTATATTTGTATTTCGTATAATTAAATTGGACTTCAAATGAAGATTGGCCGCTCTTATTTCTTCGTTTGCAGAGCGATAGTGTCACAAGACTACAAGCCAAATAGTATCTACTGCGTGCGATGCCGTCTGCGATTGTTAAAATCACAATTTTTGCAAAATGGGTATTGTAAGCTGTCGGTGAAAAAGACGTCGTAACACAACAAAAAATCCTTGATCTACACCGTGCTGATGTCTTGTTTTATCAAATGACTTGATCTAAACTGCTGACAACTTTCAGGTTTTTTCAAGTCTCGACAGTTCCTCGCAATCTTTCACCAGAGACCGTCATCACCTCAACGTTGGTGGTTGAAGCACTGCTTCATAGCTCAATGATCCAAATGGACAGCATCCTGCTGAGTCAATCAATGTGCAGCTTTTTTGCATAAAAGCCTACGGTGGTCACTGCCAGCCTTTCTCGACTATACTTATGTCCCAACAGATGTCATGGGATCGACGGTGTATTAGTCCAGACGTATAAGCTGTAATGTACAAAGACAACATTTAAAGTGTTTATCCGATAGTATCGACGTCACACCGCTTATCTTGCAGGTTACATAGGCACTGCAGACTACCCGGATTGTAGGGGAAAGTACTGCCGGTACCACCTACTGAACTTTACCAAGGAATCTGTCAACAATAGATATATTACTTCGAGGACTTACTGCCAATAATCAGGATCGGAGGGATCGCTTACCGAAAAGGGCAGATTTAGAGTAGGGGATTCATAATTTGAAATCGAGGAAATGCTTTCTTAGATTTACAACCAAGCACGCAGCGTAAAGCGTTGTTTCCATGTATCCGACGTCCGACGTCCGTCATCCGGATACGTGGAAACAACGCTTGCCCCACAAGCAAATTTTCCATACCACCTCTTCCCTAAGAGTAAGAAGTTTTGGGATCTGAAAATATAATGCTTGTCAGCTGAAAGTATAATTTGACTACAAAAAGAACAAGGGTCATAGCAGCTAGGGATAGATGGCATGTCCCCACTTCTAGCTTAAGTATTGCTATGTCCAAGTCAGCTGAATTGAGTTGCCCCTCTCTCAGCTTTGAGATTCAATCCTATGGCCCTAAAGAACATTAGAACAGCTCTGAAAATTGAAGTCAAATAGAGTGACAGAAAAAGAAAATGCAGGCTCCCATGACTATCTTTGAAGTCATATTTCCCTCTTACGACACCTTTAATTATGTACACTATAGTAAAGACATATCACAAACATGCAATAGAGAGAAAAGGGTTACTTTGAGAAGAGAAGAGAAAATAATTTAAAATTTTCAAAAATTTCATGTCACACTAAGGTATGACTATCCTAAGTTACATAAAAAGCACACCCTTGCACCACACATCCATCCAATCTGGTAAAACAAGATTTGAAACTACACTAGCTCTAATTTTTTATTCCTATACAGTAGATCAGTAGTAAAAGCGTGTCAAAATTGAGCACCTAGTGACTCCACTATGACTTCACATTGGGGACTCCATACCTGTTCCTCAATAGAACTATAAGCAAAGAAAGCCAGGCAGAAAACGATTAAGGGTATTAATTCTTGACGCTTCCTGTTCAACTGTTATAAATTAATGAATTTCCAATAGTAGAGACTGTTGAAATTCCCGAAGATGTTACATTTATTAAACCCCTAGCCTACCAATGTGTGTTTTATTTAAGTAACAGTCACACTACAACA
>JAAAKL020017340.1:0-10649 GCA_010016065.2 Carybdea cf. marsupialis auct. non (Linnaeus, 1758)
GGCGGGGGAGGAAAAGAAGTAAAGGGGGGGGGGGGGGGGAAGGGGGGGGGGGGGGGGGGGGGGGGGAGAGGGGGGGAAGGTGGGGGGGGGGGGGGGGGGGGGGGGGGGGAGGACTCGTTTTGAAACCTTGAAATATATAAAGAAACGAAGTGTTCAGGAATGAAAAATGTTTACTTTCAAAGATTAGTAATCAAATTCCTCAAACAGTCGATATTTTTAACTTTTTGTTTCTAAACGAACATTTAAAAGTTTCTGAAGGTAGATCTTCCAAATCTTTAGGTTTGTTGGCTCAAGGATTAAAAGGGATTGCACTTGATTCTCTTTTAGACACTCTTGTTTCACTAAGTGACCGATTCAGTTATCGGAGGTTACAAAGGAGCCAGTTTTTGGAATATGTGGTGTTCCGGTAACCGTCATACTTTTGCTTGAAACCTTCTTGCGTTAACTGTTTGAGTAGATAAGAGTAAGTCGGCTCCATACGTCTTCTCTGCATTCATGTCACTGCTTATTCATTTATGATGTATAAATCTGACCAATATCTTAAGTTTTTCGGGATGTCAGGTGTAATCTGGTTAGCAAATGTCCTCCGCTCGAGGTACGTCTTACCGTCAAACACCTCCGATCGCATCTTTCTCCTTGGACGCTTTTGTATGTTTTTTCACTCGATGAATTGTCGCAGAACGAGTCTCTAACCTACGGCAGACCTTAGTTTGCTTTCTGCCTGATCTAGGCCTCATCTTGTGTGTCTCTCCAAGATTTCTTTTAAACAAATACATTTCCATCAGCACACAAAGAAAATATTGAGTTGGAGAAATTTCGTGGATAAGTTCCTTGCCATCAGTGCAAGAGGGCCATGGTTCATATCCTAGAAGGGCTATTTATGACGTCAGGAAGGGCATCCGGTCTTAAAGTGTTTTATGTAGTGCTCCAGGGCACTGCCCTAGCCCCTACAAATGGAAGTGTATGGCGTTAAGATCTCATCATGATCATAATCATCATCATGACGCTACTGACACCTTCTAGCAATTGTCCAGATGGGATAGAAAGTAGTATGACAGTACTATTGTGGAGCGCAGGAGGAGAATTTTGTTGGGAGTTAATTGAACAGTTTGATATCTTAACAGAAGTTGTGTTTAAATGATTTTCAGTCTTATTGCAGAGTTTTTTATTTCTATTTGTTTACGCTACACTATTTATATTGGGTAGTTTGAATATTAGACCCACTACCTATTAGGTGTCTCTTATGATTGACATTTTGTGATTCTGTTAAAACAGGGTTGAGTTTACCGAAGCGTGTCTGAAAACTGTATTACAGCAATTGGGCGGTATAAATCAATAGTATCATCATCATTCAATCTAATCACTTTTCTTTGTTTTTGTAGAAATCAAGCTCCGGGTCTGCTTGAGTTTGTAGAAAATGAACGATGTTGTATAATCCGCCACTACTCTTGATCTGACTTAACTCTTCTTAGCATATACCAAGGTTTCTTGACGTCGTATCCACTATATCCTCGTTTTTGTACTCGTATTAACTGCAAGAGGACACCACATTGTTGCTGTAGAACCACTTATGTTTGCTTAAGACTGTCACTTGATATGATTCTTAAGTATTTCGTGAGCGTTTATTCGTAATATGAAGGTGGTTTGTTCGTTTACCATACTGTAATAGTCAACCAGTTTTATAGCGATTAGTGTTGCAGTTTGAACATCGACTTTGATCACAGTATCAAATATTCATGTGTTAAAACTTTCATTGGTATTTGTGCATGTTAAGTTTCTTTATAGTACAACTTGAAAATGTTTCTTAATAGTACCTGTTCCGGCATTTGATCTACACTTCAGCCAGAGAGTAGGGAGCTTTTGACGTCTTACAGTAGGAGGATCTGCTCCATCCATCCTTTTCTGTCATTACAATCAATTTCCTTCTCTTTATGGACGGGGTGAGGAGTATGGAAATTGCTATCTCGTGAACATTTTCAATTTTTGTTTTTCGAGTAAACCTCGCCTTTTGAGGCCTTTTTGTTGACATGAGCACAGGAACTTTGCTTCCTTTGCTAGAAACAATTCTGTGATCATTGATTTGAGGTGCGGAGAGGAAAGGAATCAGAAAAGATGTCAAGGTGCCAAATGTTTCGCCTAATGTGGTAACCGTGTACACCTTGCCCTTGCGATTTTTGCAAATTTGAAATCACTTGCAGATGGACTAGTCAGTATCTAGCTCAGTCGCGGTTTCTTCAAGAGTATGGGATACTCTCATAATGCGTTAACAAAGCATTTAACGAGTTGTCTACCCACAATGCTTGTAACACTCCAATTTACTTTCAGTCATACTGTGACATCATAGGTGCAACGACAGTGAGGGAGCTGGGCCCCATGCCCCATGCCCCATGCCCCTCCAATTACTATTTTCTTACTTTTGCTTTTTAATTTCAAGGTGGAAAAATATAAATTAAATCTTTTTTCGACACGAACATTTGTGACTCCAATAGGAGTGACTGGAATGCAAAAAATGTTAAATTATCCCAACATTTATGCAAGGTCCTACATGCACTAGAAATTGCCCCTGTATTATATCACAAACGCTCATTGGACTGTAAATTGTGCAAACCGTCCGAAATGGGAACATTGACCTACAAGGGGACAATCCTTCATCAGGAACAACTGACCTGAAACTCTTCCGAGAATTGTTTATAACTGATCGTTAGAAGATCTTGATGTATTAGATCCTATGCTACGAGTTGGTGGGCTGGGTTTAGGGGTCGCTTGACATGTAGTAGTATATTTATTGGATAATATCGTGTGATTTTGTGCGTGGCTTCTATAGGTAGAATGGGGCAGAAATGTCAAATGCTTTTCATAATGCACTGTGCAAGCGCTTCGGAAGAGAGGCCAACCATTGGCCTGTGTTTTTTCTCTTTCCTCATGTGAGTTGAATTAATTGTGTGGGAAACAGCATTATGAATTACTGAACTAGAGTTATAATGCGACAACATCTGCTCTTTGTATAGCTTTAAGGCTACAGGAATGGTGTGCCACTTTGCTGATAAAGAAAATCGGACAGGTTGTATAATTTTGAGTGGTTCGTTGCAATTTTATGATACTAAAATATCCTAAACTTTCTTCTTAAAATCTGAGATGAGTACCAATACTGTCTCACTCTAAGCTACTCAAACTAAGAAGAGTAAGAATTTTGGTTGAATGTTTTAGTTAGACATAACGAAATTCGTTTCATTGACACAAGTGTTTCTTACAAACGAAGCATCAAATCATACATGAAATGTCATTTCAAATCGGCAACTTTTCATGCATATAGAGAATCTGGCTGGTGACTGCATCGTCATGATGGTAAATTCATAGCTACTCGGTTGCGTCACGGGATGGAGATAATTGCCATGCGTTTCTGCCTTAACTTTTAAACGCTAACAGAAGGTAGAAAAAGAGAACAGACACAGGAGTTCGATCGTAAGTGTATTTCAATAGAAAGATGACATCGATGACTTAACCACTATTTTGTATCTTGTTATTTGTACTCAAAAGCAATAAAGAAATTAATTGAAACATCTCTGGACAAAATTACTACTGTAATGAAGTAAGGTAACAATGATAACAACATCTCGAGGAGAATTTCATGTTAAAAGATGACATGAGCATTTAAATAAATTCAATTAATTCGATTCTATGCGACGTAATAAAAAGAACAACTTTTACTGGTAGTTGACAATTCAATGTAACATGAAACCAAAATTGCGACAAAACTAAAAATGGTTAACACAAAGACATAGAAACGGTGAATAAAATTTAACAAAACTTCAATCATGGAAAATACAAACAATGGTCTCCTTAGACAAATAAGTGCAGAATTGCACCTGGTAAATAAAGGATTCTATTGTTTAGTCAGTATATCTCATACACGCATGCCCAATGGACAGATGAGCCACAAACATTTGGCGTGGGGTGGTGAACAAACTTTGTCAATTTGCACTTGGAAGCCTAGCATGGAAGTTAAAGTGAAATAACCTTTGTTGTTGCGAAGGCTTTGTCCTCCCAAACGTCATTACATGACCAACACTGTAAAAATGTAACTTACGTGTCATTAAAATGCTAAGTTATATTCAACATTTAAGAGGACTTAATTGGCTTCTTTGGGCAATTGATTCTGCCAGTTGACGTGACTACCTCGTTAAGTTTAAAAGAATATTTATATGCCATACTTATATAATCATGTCGATTTTGAAGTACGAACGTTCTTATGTAAGTTTAGGATGGTAAGCTATTACCTGACCTAGAAAATGTCTCAAGGAAGGTCGATGATCAATGGAGAGCAGAGGACATAGGAATGTCACTAGGGGATGGACGACTTGATAAATGAAATATCTTAAGATTGGAACGGCGAGAAAGAATAAGAACAATTTTATGTTCAAAAATGCTTTGCATTTGACATTTTGTTTATTTTCATGCGACAAGAAAACTTTAGTTCTAAGTTGTAATTCTAGTGCAGTTTTTCTTTGATTATCCGAACAGCATGCACTTAATATCCATCATAATGTTCATTTATTCGATCTCCCGAATTGCATTGAATTGGACAAAAGTTTAAATTATTGGGATCATCATTCTACTATTAGAGAATTGAATTGGACTTAACAAAAGCGATCCAAAACTATGATCGAGGTTCTCACAATATCTATAATTCTTAATGTAGTACGCTTTAACGATGTATACTTAAGCAAGCAATATATTCTACTACTTATTACAAGTTTTGTTCCTAGTAATATAACGTACTTGTAACAGCCGTACATGCACTTGTGCCCTTTACTGCCGTACCAATCGACGGTTCTGCTTCATTTTTATCAACTAAAATTCAACAGTTCAAATCTTCACATCATTTTTAGGATAAGTACAAAGTAAATCCAACCTGAAAATGCTTGACAAAAATCTATAAAATGTGATTCTTTATTAAATTTCTGGTACAACATTCAATTTCTTTATGGCTGAAGAAATCGATTGATGTGAAATATGATTGGGCTCTGTCATTGTATTTTAACAAAAACGTTGTTGACTTGTAACCCTTCAAGATCTCCTTGTCTAATGATGTGACTCATTGATAGTTTTTATGTTACTCTGAAATGTATTGGCCCAAAAGCTACATCTTTCCTAAATTTTCATCGCCCACTTATCATTTTCAATCTTTTGGTCTATTTGAAAGACTGTAGATATTTATAAACAAGAAAATGTATTAGAAATGTGTGGCATAAGCTACAATGCTTGGATATCATTTCTTTCGTACACTCCATTGAACAGTCGATGGGATACATTACCACAGCTTTGACATCGTACAATAACCACGAAAGAACGTAGTTAAGGACTTCATAGCTACAGACAAAATTCTGTGCAATTTGCAGTTGAGCACTATAGATACAACAACTGAGAGCAATATGTACGTACCAATTTAATACATGACACTGGTTACACCTACAGGTCATAAATTTTTGTAGAAAAGACAATACATCGATGTAATACAATGCTGCAGAAATCAAAGATCTAAAATCTAGCTAAATATGTACGAATGGCGAGAAAATCCGAAGTGTTGAAATATACCCTGATAGGTGCTCCATAAAACAGAGAGGTTTCGTCAACTTTGTTTTCTCGCAGCTGCTACATAAGTTAGAACTCTCATTAAACAGTTTCTACTTAGGTGAAATAAGTAATGTCATTTATTATTTGTCTTTGGAGAGTATTTGAAACCTTCAAAGCAACAATCTAAATGATTTGTGTCATGATCTGTTAAACAGTATAGCATACAACTCTACAGCAATCTGTTTACAACCGTTTAGTATAGTTTACTATTTATCTAATGAATCCGGCACTTTTTTAAATCTAATCTACAAGAGTAGGATACATTCAATGAAAGATATTTACACAATAAAGATACAATGCCATCTTTATCTCTCAGTGTAAATACGTTATATAGGAAATTCTGTAAAAAACAAAATCATGACTGGAATCTTAAAAAAAACTGTATCCTCTTCCGGCAATAATTATTACGTCCTTGAGGTATCATCTATCAGCGATGATCAAATGTGCTGTCAAATATGATGATTTGACATAATGTAAGGTCAGATAACAGAAAAAGGCAGTGCGTAATAACTAAGAAGAATGCACATGCAGTGGCTCTGAAGTGCAGTTGATGTACCTCATTATATCATGGTTGAGCCAAAGCTGCTCGACGCACTTCATTCTGGCTTTTAAGCTAAGAAAAGCTCAACATATCGGTTTCCTATGGTTTGCTTGTTTTTTTCTTGGATGGCTCTTTGGGCTTCGTCAGGGGTGGCAAAGGTGACGTAGGCAACTCCATTTGGTTTTCCATATTGATTCATTTGTAGGTGTAAAGAGTCCGGGTTTATCTGGTGTGAATGAGACAGAAACGCTTTACATACTTCAATATATGTAATGGTTTTATAAAATACATTATAAAGTGTATCTCACAGTTTCGTACTGATTCATTTATTAATACCTAATAAATGGTCTGCCCTTATCTTTTCTAATACAACATACATCTTTATGTCACTCAAGAGACTTTTTTCATACTTTTAGAGAAACCTCGATCTTACTTAAAACAAGTTCAGTCCGGGTTTGCTTGTACTTTTACTCTTAAACCTCTTAAACATTCAAACGTGAGAGTTACGTATGGTATCTGTTTTGTTAATTTACTGAGCCGCGCCTGAAAATTTTATTCTTGGCGTTGGCAAATGTTTTATCACAAATGTTTATGGGAAGTAGATTTTATATACTTTTACTACTATATTTATTTCTACAGGACACTTGATCTTGATCTGCTACAAAGCAACAAGAAGGGGAAATTTTTTGAAGTCTGCAGGAATGGCGCTAAGGCTTGTCAAAGCAGAGAATGATCTGACTCTCAATAATACATATTTTCGTTATGTACCTTTTTAACATCAATAATGGCTTACTTATAGATTGTAGCAAGTATTAAGATGAGAATGATGTCTTTTATTACAAAGCAACAAAAGAGCAATAAATAATAAATAAAATTAATTTTGTGACTTCCTCAAATGTTAAGTCGTGCTTTCAATAACGCTGAAAAGCATTGCTAATAAAGAGATGGAACTTTTCTCCCAGTTAAATCACTTCCTACATTATGTACACCAGTGTATCCGTTCTTATCCTATCTCAGATAAATCCTTACCCATTAGGCCTATAGACCGACAACGTCATCATTTTACGAAGGTACGACAAACATTGCAGATAAAAATGCATGGCAAACTATAATTCAATTCTATCAAACCGAGGCAAAATGGCGAATCTTTTGACGCAGGAAAAGATGATACATTCTAAGTAAGCAAGAATTGATTTAGAGATTTAGAGAACTATTGACTCTTTAACTTCAGTTAAGGGATGAAATAAGAGGAATATGCCGACAATCGCTTGGATCTTAATAGCTGCCTTTGATCAAGGCCCTTGCATACAAGTACGGGGGAATTGATGATTTAGCTACCTTGTAACCACCAAAAAATTGGAAGATATCCGGGGCTGTTGAATGGTAGGGTAATCCCCTCATTCTTACCACAGTTCCAGTGACCAGCGGCACAGAATGAGCCGGCAAGTAATTGCTAATTCCAGGAGACGATGGTGCTATAGGTTGATGGTATTGACCATTGTATATAGGAGGAAGGCCAGCCACCGGAGGATGTACTAGTCCATTTCCAACAGGACTTAATATACCATTTAGTGGCACTGTAGGTAAAGGTGGTCCATTCGGGCAGTAATTATTATTTAATGTATTCATCTGCTGTGAAGCAAGGACATTAGCATGGCTTGTAGCCAGCATCAAATTCATGTCATGAATTGAACACTGAAATACTTCGATGTATCGTTCCCCCATGTGCTTCAAATGCAAATCGCTGGCTGCTTTGTGAGCTTGCTCTGATGTTCGCAGTTGCACAAATGCTTCTCCTGACGGACGACCCTGGAAAAAGATGAGAAGAATCTTAATCGTTTATGTATACCGGGCAATGTTCAGCAAATGAAACATTCAAAAAGTAAGCAGATACTTCAATGGTGAGCGGAAGATACGTTAATCATTTGCTCAAACTTGACAAATAGTAAGTTAGCTTGATCGTCTGATGTGATGCTTGCCACTGATTGCATTAGAATCCAAGTATCTTCAGACAAATTCCATGACTTAACTTGAGGTTCCTTTTCTCTGCACCTCTCTCATGTCTATGGGAATGACTATTGTAGTTTCAATAGTAAAATTTCTAATGGACCTGAGGAAGTCAGAAATAAACAAAACGCTTACCGATATATAGTTTCCTTTTTGGCGTGTTTTTACTTATTGCTTGCCGATTGATCACCTTTTCAACAACAATTAACTCACGGTGCGTTTCTTCGTAGTATCTCGGAGTCACAGTATTAACTACGCCAGTTTTTGTCATATCATATTTACAATAGGGCTCAGAATATAATCGCAAAAGTACATTTTCATTTTACCTACCAGTGTAGAAACGTTTTCCAACGGAGATTACGTAATGGTAAAGGGATGGATTTTGGGGGTAAGGGATGTCTAAAAAATACTCCGTTTACGATGGTACTTATCTTCATTGTGTTTCTATTAGATCTACGATCCATGATCTACTATCGGGTTGCTAATGAGCAAGGGAATCACTTCAGTTTCGATAACAAGATGGTCTCATGTAAGAACATTTTTGTCCAATACAAACGGGTAAGAATCAAAAGCAAAGCAAGAAAAACTGTCACCAATTTTATGTAACCTCCGTTCATGATGTGCAGTCATAAACATGTACATATTTCAGTGTTCCTTTTCAGTGAGGCTCGTAGTACAATAGAACTAACAACTGCTTTGGTCTTAAAATTTGCATTCCATTCCAGATCCATATGTATCCGAAACTGTTTGGATCCGTGCCTGTGGGAATAAGTTCTAAATTCAAAAGGTTATAAAATTACACAGTTGAGAATTTCTCTATGAAGGAGATGCAAGAATTTTAGACAAAAATCAAAAGAGCCAGAGGTAGTATTTCAACAACAAAAAATAAACCCATATGGTGTGTAAAATTGTGTATTAATTGAAGTCAAAGAAATTTTTTCTACTAGATTTGAGTTTTTACCCTAAATATTTAAGATAGCATGGTAGCTACTGATCGAACTAACTTCCTGTTCAGTGTTGCTCCTACCATCGCATATCGTTCTTTAATACCAAGTAATTCAAATAAATCGACATAGACATGTTACAGATATACTCTTAACATAAAAATAAGCCCAATAGTCTCATTGTATTTTGATGTGATATTCTTCAACATAGTTCTGTGACGTCAAAGTGCTGTTAACGGAGAATGGGCATCAGGAGAGAAATATCATTCAAATGACACAGTTTATCCAATTAACATCTTTCGGGGTTTGTGAATGAGATAAGAAAAGAAATGCATGTTGAAAAGGCTTAAAATGGCAACAGGTTCAATTTGTTTTCTTGTCTAATTTATTGCACTTTATTGAAGGAAATGTTTTCGGTGAGCAGTACGTATTTTAGTAGATCTCTAAGATAAGATATAATTCGCAAGCATATAAATTGGTCCCCATAAAACCCATTCCGAAAATTATCAAGAATTTATTAAAGAACGAGCATAGTTTACAACTGATACCTTGCAGGCGTCAAGGACAGAACATTGGCTGAAAAGACTACTAAACAGTAGTACAATTTAGGACGCCTAAATTTGCATAAAATTTGAATATCCATACGAAATAAATTTCAAAAGTGTAATGTCTAGAGAAAAAAAAGCCCCTTTCCTTGGTGCAGCGCTAATACACATTTAAATTTTGATGGTGGACCGATATTCTATCTATCTATTTCATAAGTTTACATCTGAAGACTTTTACTACCTATCAAATTTCGTTGATGACTGTGCAATTTCGCAAGACGGTTAACTTCTCTTACCTGCAAATTGTAGATTATTTGGACGGTGCCAATAACATTTGTTGAGTGACCTCCCAAAAAACCAATAATTTCGTCTTTCGTGGCAGAGAATGGAAGTCCTCGTAGTCGTAAGCAGCACATACTGATAAGGGAGTGTATTCTAGGACTCGCACCTGGTCGGTCAACAAATAGTGGACCTGGTAATGTCGGCATTGGAGGAAACATAGGGGACACCATTCCAACTGGACTGAGAAACTGAAATCCTACGTTGTACATTGTAAGAACCTGAATAAAGCAAAAACAATAAAGTACAGATACACTTAACAATAATCAAGCTTCAAATCTACCTTAGCACATGGTTTTTCTCAACCCTTCATAGCTTCCATTTAGATGAACAAAATATCAAAATGCACCCCCCGGTGTTTATCAAGTTCCGAAATAATTGAACCATAATAATCAGCACAAGTACTGTTATGAGATAGTTGAGGAGGGGATAGGTTTAAAGGAAAAGAGTTTTACTTCAGTTAGGATGACTAGTTTCTTGGCGGTCTTAAGCCGGCCTCACACTATACGATTTCCTACGATACGATGTCGTAGACACATCGCAGACACATTGCAGACAATCTCAGGGTATCGCAGACTATCGTAGGGTATCGTAGACTATCGTATAGTGTGAGGGGGTTTACGATTGATTTCAATCGTA
>JAAAKL020017341.1:0-10649 GCA_010016065.2 Carybdea cf. marsupialis auct. non (Linnaeus, 1758)
TATGTGCCAAATCAAAAGGAAATGACTACGGTCTAGGGTAAAGTTTAGTATAGATTGCTATTTTTTAATCGTTGCTATTGGCATTGGCACTTGTGATAGTTAAAGCGACTCACTATTCTCAACCTGATCTCAAACGGACAACCTACAAATTTCTTTCGACGCTTATGGATCTTGTATCAGTTGCATTATTAGACTACACAAAACTTGTAAAACTACAAAAAGCATGCAAATCAAAAGACAATACAGGTTAGAACATAGATGTAACGGCTGGTTATAGGTAGTATGGAACTGTCAAGGCTTTGGTCTGGATCGAGTACAGAGTGAAAGACATACACAGTACTGTGAAAGCTTCAAGTAGCTGGTTCTAACTGGTTATCCTGGCAAAACAACTTTCTGTGACAAGATGAACCATGAAATAATATAGTTGTCGAATCACATTTTACGTACGACATCCAATCATATTTGTATGATACGTAAATCAATAATGTACCAACAATATACTACATATAAACTAGAAGTCCAGCCTAGTAAGACGTTGCGTAGACTCAACAAGCACACTGAAGGAATAACGAGACTTAAGGAAAAAAGGACGATCGCGAAAAGTTCTAGGGTGCAATACTTTTCCGGACCGATTTTATCATTCTCACTCTCCTTAATAACTCACAAAAGCGCGATCATTAATCCTTCCCAACGTAAAGAAAAAGGGGCAAAACAACCTCTACGCAAGTTACCTGACAACTCATGCTGAAGTTTAAATCATTTATTGGCATTTTCTTGCAATTACAATCACATCTCCCCACAAAAAACCAATAGAAAATTTCAACTGAATACCTTTTCAGAAAGACTTCGGTAAGTACTTTCGTCATATTGCCGAAATTTTGTCACTTTCTATTTACAAAATTTTCTTCCAGAGCTAGGAGATCATCGGGATTCCTCAAAGCTTAGCCCCCTCCTTCACTTTCATTCATGCTGGTCTTGAGAAAAATATTGGAATGCCTTGAAAAATGAGCTTCCAAAAACACGGCGAAACCCCTGGGTTTCATTAAACACTTTTTATCCTCGATCGATAAACAGAAAAATATCTCACCCTGGAAACATATCCTCGCAGAATATAACTAACCCCCGATCGATAAAAAATATTGATAAGAAATATCACTCACAGGTGAAGAAACCCCAACTGCAGTAATTACTTCGTGGCAGTACAAGAATAACCGCGCTTCCTTGTCACGTGCCGTCAATTATGAATTAATTGCAATGGATTCGGTTTTATATGCAATATAATTACCTTCGCATGGGCAAAATGCAAGGACTGTAAGTCCCCTCGCTGAGCTTTAAACTCAACGTCTTTTTCAAACAAGAAGGGGATAGCAAACAATCAGCGCGCACTGATGAGATCACATGGCCAAAGTTGGTTTTGTTGGTGGAGAGTGCATTGGCCGTACCAAGAGCGTATTTTTTGTTATCAGCGGAATTATGTTGATGTTATTCGAGCAGCGATTTCTACCTTTTTTGAAGCCTTTAGATTTGATTGGCAAGAATGTCGCAATAACGTTATTTGCTGTTGCTTATTTTTACATTGACTAAACGGAATTTTCAATCGCACTTTTGGCTCGTAAAACAAAAATTCCTGATTGCACTTTGCAAAAGATGTATCCGGAATTGCAATTTGCGACCCGTCAATTCGATCCTCAGGTCCGAGCTTCTATATTTTGCTTCGTATTTTCCTGGGCTTCCATATTTAAAATTGTGCCATTCGGCTCTTCGTATTCTACTATTACAATTTAGAAGCAGACGGGGTGTTATGTGTTAGACACGGTATGTTTCTGGCTGACTACCATAGCATACTACACTCAAACCAAATAAATCTCACACTTAATAACAAGAAATAGTCTTACCCAGGGGGCAGGCTAAGAACTGCGGCTTTAACTCCAGTAGTTCGAATTCGTAGCGAAGGCTGCCCTGCAATTAAACTCTTCCAAGAATACGGTTCTGCAATGATTACCCCAGGAGCTGGGGGAACAGGCTTTACCATCTGCTTATCATTTTCCTGATCTGAAACAGAAAAAAATGAAGTAAAATTATTTAGAGACCTGGTGAAAGGCAGGGAGCCCCTCCAACCTGGCGATCATTTGGTGAAGCTCTTCTCTTCCTGTTTGCAGAATGATAATCCGCACGTCAATCCTCAGCTTAAAAAATAAACACAAATTAAAATCTGCTAACTTGAAGTCAGTATGAAGGATGACTGTAACATTGCTTTTCAGTTTATGTATCTTAAGGCACGATGGTCTAGTCCGGGGAACTTTTGAAGAGGTATGTGGGCAGCAATCAATACGGAAAAGAAAGTGTAAGCAATCTACTTGTTATCATATAACCAACAATAGTAATAGCGATACACAAGCTAGGAGCACAGTATGTCAATGTAAAAGGTATGAAAACAGACTGGTATTGGCCTGCTTATATAGCTTACATAGTGTTGTGTATGTTACGAGAGTTGAAAACAGCATGTGAGCAACTATCATCATCATCGTCATCAAAATGATAGTTATATTAATTAGGACCTGATGCCTAATCGTGCCATGAATTATCATGCAAAGGTCTACATGTACCTACTAAGTGCGATCGATTCGAAGGCAGCCCTGCACTAATAAGTGCACAATCTATGATCGTTGGAAGTTCATGACAGAAGCCATACCTTTATTCTACATAGCTATCGTAGTCGCTCTTACCAACGTACTTAAATTGATAAGACCGAAAATCTTTAGCAATGCACATCGAGGACTGGACTTATCTGACGTTTGGACCCAAAGTACAGTAGTAGGCAACAAATCTACAGGTTTTTACAGCCGGGCGTCTGTCAGATGCTTTCAGAATTTCAATGTTGAGGACAAGGTAAAGACATACTATTCGAAGGCTTCGGTATAACAGTTTTGATGTTCTTACATGTCTAAGGACAAATGGCCTCCTTCAAATGTAGGATAGCCTCTGTATGCCGACCTATGAAATGGAGTTAAAGTCACCTGTGCTTGAAGAATAGCAAATCACCTAAGCTTTTTCAGAGAACGGATCCAACACCTCGAGAGTGTAGACTTACAATCAATCATACAATCACAGGAAAAAAACAAAATTACAAAATACAAATTCAATGTTTAATACGCCAAATCATTGTTCCAATGATTGCCAGAAATAAAAGAGGTTCACTGGTAACAAGAGTAGTTAATGGAATGTCACAAAGTGTATGTTACGAAAATCATGAAGTAAAGGACATTGAGCCTAGGAAAGATAAAGGGGCTACATCCCCCCTGCTACAGGTAGGCATACTGAAAGTTCAATGGTATGGTTTGAAACAAAACACGCTCGGTTTCTGAACTCACCAGGGCGATCATTAAAAAATGTCATTATCAAGATCATGTCTGAGGAGCAACCTTGCGATTCTCGAACTGTTTGTTAAAATAGCACAACCTCGAGCTCCAAAATTCAAGTCACACTACACAGCTATCGATTTCCACCATTTTAAATGATAGAAGAGATACTACAGAATACATGTGTGTCCTCTCACTTCTTATCTTACTTATTTCAAAGTGCTCCTTAAACTGTGTACCTACCTTCTTTCTCTTTCTCCTTGATCTTGGAAGGCTTTGACGTGTCAACTTGTTGATCAAACCACTTGGAGAAGGACGTAAAGCCAACCGTTATTTCAACAGTGTTCAAACTATCCACCAGTAAATACGGTGGAGGAGGTTCAGTGTGAGGTTGATGAGAACCATACAAGCAGGGACTGATGTTAACAGGTCCTCTACCGATAGGGGTCGGTGCCGTTACAGGATGAGAACCCCCGGCTGCTCCCCCTTTCTTCCCTTTTTCTGCTTTAGCTTCAGCACCCTGCGGTCAATAGAAAAAGAACCATATTGCAGTTGAGTTAGAAAGCGGCCCTTCTTCATAATTTCACTCTTATATAAATGCATTATAGAAATAGAAAATATATCGAAGATCAAACCCAGGACTCTCTGTATGTTCTTTAATCTGAGCTATATGGTAAAGCTAGATAATAACATGCCATATTTCTATATCTTTTTTGATGATTTCTTTATTATACAAAAACATGATCTTGTGCTCAATAACTATTTAGAAAAAGGGTAAACATATATCGCTATATCGAATTATTCGTTTATACCGCTTGAAAATGAGTACACACATACACACACCACCACATACCCACACACATATATATATACATATATATATATATATATATATGTATAATATATGTTCATTCTACTGAGGTCTTGCATACGAATTGTCCAAGGAGTAGTAGGGACACTTACTACAGGTTCAAATAGTTTAATTCTGTAGTGGCTTGTAATGTCCTCATGGGAGAATCAAATTTGTGGGGTATGAAAGACACGATAAAAATGCATTCAGTAAAGAAAATATAGTGAATACGGTTAAATATGGTAATTAATCCACCACGTGACTATACGATGTTGTCACTAACACGTGATAGAGGTTTAGTTATTGATTAGCATCAAAAACCGTCGTAAATGTTTCCATGGCAACCGAATTACATTGTTCATTGCATCAAAGCAAGCGCAACAAACTGGATGCAAATCAGAACATGAACGATACTTACCTTAATTTCCGTATGACTTTTATGGTACAGGTAAGTGGAAGGTTTATGAAAAATCCACAAAGTACTAAAATAAAAGAATATTGATATATTACTACCCGTAACATTTTCTTATCGAAATTCTATTGAAATATTTAAGTTATGTTCAACGTCATAGGTGTAAAATTTGTGTCAAATGACCATCAATTTGATTTAGGCAAAAAATTTTGTAAATTTCGCTGATTATCTGGATTAGAAGCCATGGGTACTAGTACCAATTTTCATACGAAATCGCTTAGGTAAGGGAAGGATACGGAAAAGATGAGAAAAAGTGACAAATGGTCTACTTTTTAAATTCTTGTTTGTCATCCTGACTTTTATAAGAAAACGGAATCAACGACTGGTTCCTTGGTTGATATTTAACATGTATTCTTATTGATTGGCTGCTGTAACCAAATTCTGGACTATCTCTCTCTTCTAATTCGGTCAATGGACTTTTATTGTACAGAAACTTCAAATGGGCTGTGACATAGCTTTAATACTCTGCGGTCGAGAGCACGGCCGGCATTTCGGTAAAGTTAACAAGAGCTTCCGCATAAAATTTAAATTTTATACATGTTATTGTGGATAGTATCCTTTTATAGTGGTGAACTGACGCAGTAACACATACCCTTTTCAGCGTGGTATGGAAATGTTTTAAATCAAAAACGTGCTAATTGGGTACTTCTCTAAGAAAATCAACTCAGTAAACTTCCGTAGTAAAATCAGAGAGAACATAATGATCTCCCATAAAATTTACCGCGGCATCCAGGGGACCTATGAACACTGAAACTTAAGTAGCCAAACAAGCAACAGATCGCGACCAGTATACGAGACACCGATACAGATTTTGTATCAATATTGTTGAAGGTCAGTTTGATGGGATGGTATACAGCTACACAATTTTGAGAGGTAGTAATACATCCAGGCCCGACCAAAGTAAGTATGATATTAGTAAAAGCGAAAGGCACTTTTGGAGTGCTAACTTATTCTTTGATAAATCAAATTTCAATCGACGTCTGATTATACCAATAAAGTCCAGCAACAATAAATATAAAGTACTTCAATTTAGGTTTCGATGAAACTTACTGCCTTTTTTAGTAGTACTATTTCTTTAATCGCAAGTAAGTGTTACTGATCACTTATCTCTCAATGCAAATTGAGCATGCGGCTCCCAGACCCGATTGAAATTAGATTCGACAGTAATGGTGTAGGTCTGGCCAGAAGGCCAAAAGGAGCCTACCTGAAACATTTTGTAAAGTCCTCATAATCTATCCACAACTCAGTATCTTCCTTTTGCTTATCACTGTTGGCTTCTGCATCTTCACCCTTGCAATTCTGTTCTTCGTCCTGACCTCCTTCTTCCGCTTTCCCTTCCTCCAGATCATCATCTACACAAGATGTTTTGGAGGGCTCAACCACTTTAGGGGCATCTTTAATGGAGTCTTTGCTTCCAAATCGTTTGAAGTCTTTAAGGTCTGAAATATCCATAAAAGGCATCATGTAAAAACATACGCACGATTATCGTTTAGACAACAATTTTGTACAAGTTCTAAGTGTAAAATTTATGTTATAACCTGAGTGCAAACCCTTGTATAAACTCAAAGAGTACAAATTGTCTATGACCTACTCTTCTCAGAGGACGTCAAATGGATCCCAGTATCCAGTAAGAGCAACAAAATAGCCGTTCATTCAACAACTTGGCTCTACCTGACGGTCATGCTGCTTAATATGTGTGATTGGAAGATTTGATCGCTGCGTGTCTGCGACTATTGGCGACCCTCTAACAAATTTACGTAAATCACAGCAGGACTTACTCTTACACGCGCATTTATGGATTCAAACACGTTGGTATGTACTGATTTGTTTAAAATTGCTAACTTCACATAGACATGTTGAATTTTGATTAAAAGAGCTAAAAATAATATGCAGTAGCACAGCTATTGAAGGACAGGTTCAAACGACCATATCTTTAGTTTGAGTTTTTAATGAAATTTCTTGCCCCTGTGGCTTTTTACGGTACATAAACTCCTGAAATGACGATTGTATTTTATAAGTTTAAAACAAATGTATTACAGAGCTCAAAATTTTCAGAATAACTTCTCAGATGTATTTCACTTAAAGTAAACCACTCAAGATAATACTACTTCACAACATTTATTTCTCCTTGAGGATAACTAACCCTTAAAGTCAGAAATGGGGAAAATAAAAAGCGAATACCCTTTCATTTGTTTACAAAAAGCCAATATATTTGCTAAAGTGGTATGCATGCACACTCCTGCATCAACGTCTAGTGGATACTACATTGCCTCTGTTAGGTTCCTCCAACCGAGGAAAAATTTGGACCAAGCCTTTTCCCTTACATCAAGCCTTCATCTATACTGTTTAAAATCTGCTTTTAAATTGAAATACTGTCGAACACCATGCCAAGTTGTAATTATTACTGAATCTAACAATTCAATAGAGATCAAGTCTTACCGACCCACCCCAGTGACTGGGTATCCAGTAAGCTATACCTCATACCCCACCCTCTCGACCTTACTACGGTGAGCTGCAACAAAAGAAATGTAACAGTCAGCTAACCTTTTACATCAGCGGCTCTAGACGATTTTCTACCCCTGCTTCCTACTTCGGATAAAGCTTTGTCGCTTGCTGATGCTACACCTTTACAATTTCTTTTTTCTTTATACTGAGTGTCTGTAAATCCTGACTCTGACACTGGCTTTTCTAAATTTTCCTGGACTTCTTTCTTGTCACTAGTTGCAGACATCTTTGCTTGCACGGAAGAGCTGCATTGCTCAGTTATAGAACTGTTCGCTTTGGGCGCATCAGCAATGATGGCTACTTTCTCTACCTACAATGCAAACACAACATTATTTTAGTGATTAAATACTATTTACTACTATCATCGGTTTTGCTGGAAAACCTCAAAAGATTTGGCCGATTATATTGGTACACATTCAACCTGTAAAGGCACAGGAAGATTTACCATCTATCGTCGATGTATTAACATACAAAGCAAGCATGTATACATATTCTAACGAAAGCATGTAAGAATGTACATTCATTCCCTAAATATCTGGGTTGGCACCGCGTCTTAAATTAGCTCCCCCCTTTTTAAGTTTATAAAAGAAATAAACGTATCCTCTCGAATAAAAGCCTGATATAAGCTGTGGTTATCGTTTTAGTGCATATTTTGGTTAGGTTTAATCTCGAGGATCGTATGTTCAAAGTGGCTCAATATACGAGAGGGTTTGTGTCTGCAACTAGTAGTAAGAATGGTATAGACATACAATACCGACATAGCCTTGTGTCTGTCAACAGGTTGGCCTATACTTATAAGTGATGGCAATCTGGAGACTTGTCTAAGACTTTTCTAGTATATCAATATACGCCCGTATCTAATACACGGAAAGAAACAATCTGCAACTATATGTTTCTGATAACTGTTTATCATTTGATACATTTAAGTTCATAACTTGCTTTCGCCACCAATTTTGTTATCAAGTTATAGTTTAATTGTAGACTATAGCAAGACTGGTACTTTGTCCTATGTTCAGATTTTAATTAATCATAGCTCCAGTAATTTACTCTTCGTCTAATACTTTTGGAAATGCTTATTATGGTTTTAACAGAACACTTACCTCAGAGCTAGTCGAAAAACAAACCCAGCACAGGGAAGCTTTGTATCCCACATTTAGAAAGCTTAACGTTCGCTAACCAGGAGATGGGAGCTACGGCAATAGCGTCAATGCAATCCTGTTACCATTTAGAACATTCTAAAATATTACGCGGGAACACCCGTGACTGCCTTCTATAAAAGCGAAGCCTACTGTTGAGATCAATCCTTAAAGCTTATACAAATGGAGAAATTGTTTGTGATACACAAAAGATTCTGGCATCAACGAGGCAACCACGCTGGGCATTGGGTCCATGACCCCCAATTCTCTTCTACACGAAACGCTTCATTAAGAAGCTATTTGTCCTTATTAGGCAAAAGATAATAACATTACTTTTTCCTATGCACAGCTCCATAATGAACTTTTATTTTCACTATTTCCATTTCTTAGGTTAAGTCACCCAACGTAGCCTTGTAGCTTCAGGTCTGTAAGAACATACTGTCTGTCACACTATCCCTTTAAATAAAGGGAGACATTAAACAGTTTGTAAATTTATCCACGACCGACATATTTAATCTAAGGAAATATACGCCATTTAAGATATGGAGCTCAAGTTAAAACTCTCAAAAACTAGTTACACGTTGAAGGGGATTACTCGTGTTTTAGTATCTACACAATGACACCTTATCTTCCTGGGGCAACACTTTTTCAGTTTCAATTCGTTGTTCAGCACTTTCACCGTCACTTTCACCGCCATTGGCTTCCCCGAGGCCATTCTCTTCATTAACACTTGCCATTGGTGTCTGTGGTTTGAATTTATCCCATTTGACTGGGGATCTACACATAAGAAACGGTATAATATGATATAAACCTTACAATTCGTAAAAGTAAGGCAAGGTTATAAAGCACGACGACAGTTTCTCTCACTATCATGTTCGCAACAAGTAAGGGTCACTATGTAAAGTGGAAGTGGTAAATAAAATGTCAACTCTCTGTCTTCAGGCAGCTTTCCTCTTACTTATGATCTTGACACTTCTTAATCTAACGTCAATCGCCATCTTCTTGGAAATCTTTAAATTTTTGGTCTGTTATTACATCTATTCTTTGTGTACTTTTTATTTCTACTCCTTTCAAAGTAACTCAATAGCTTGAAGTGGCAACCATGCCGTGTATTGAGTGAAGGATTTTAAAAAACCCGACAAAAAATCCCTCCTGTTTTGCTCATGCACATGTGCTATTGAAAAACAGTAAACTAAGTGGAAAGATTTAACCTTTCTTCGTGAAGATGCTATTGTCCTGGAATGCTGTTTAAAATCGTGGCTAGCTTTACATGGTGAGATAAGCTATATGGCGAAGTTTCATCACGAGGGGTACTGAGCAGCTCGAGCTGTCTAGTGAGAGGTTACAAGACATAAAAAGCAGTCGAGAAAGCGTGGCAATGTGAAAGGGATAAATAAGAAAGACATTTCCGGCCAGTTTTACAGGTTTAGACGCATATTCCTTTCCAATCATGTGCAATACAAGTGGAACATGAAAAACATGTATACAAGAAGAACAAGGCGCTTTGATGATCGATTTGAGAAGACCACGCTTTTAAAGCAATGAAAGAGGATTGCCACGAAGGAGCAATCTTACAAAGACGAGGATTGGCTTAAACTAGACAAAGAGAAATCAAGAATGAAAGGAATCATTGCAAAAATTGCATAACTATTAAACCTTGTCATTTAATTGTAGTTCAGAAGTTGCAAAATTGTTTTCTAGAAACTGGTAAACACAGAAAGAAAAGGGCCATAAAATACAAAGCATAAAACCATTAAAGTTAGGAAAGAAATGGATATTATAAAAGTATAAAAGTTAAATGTTAGAAGAATAACAGAAAGAAGTGTAATCAGAAAGAAAGTGGTAAGAAAGAAAAAGCAATAAGACGGAGGTGTAATAACAAAAGGAAGAAAATGAAGTATACCAAGAACATTTCATCAGTTGTTGATTGGAAATGAATGGTAACACTTACGGTGCTCTACTGACAGGAACTGGACTAACACAGTAGTTGACGAACGGGGAAAACACTTCGACGAACTGAGGGTCCTTTTCTGGCTCTATAGGTGCTGGATCGGACTCTACGGATTGGCGTTTCTTCTTTTGCCTTATCAACTTCCATCTAGGGACTGGAACTGGTGTAGGTGGAGCCACAAGTGGAGTATTACGAACAGTGGTTAGAAGGACTGGATGTGGGTGGTTGTGTGACAGTCCTGACAGCCTTAGTGTCTCCGAGGCATTGGCCTATAAAACAAGGGAGACAGATGAAGATCATACTACTACTACTACTACTACTACTACTACTACTACTACTACTACTACTACTACTACTGCTGCTGCTGCTGCTGCTG
>JAAAKL020017342.1:0-10648 GCA_010016065.2 Carybdea cf. marsupialis auct. non (Linnaeus, 1758)
ATCGACCCCTGATTTACAATCTGAATATCCTTAACATTGTATCTCCAGTGCATCTTCGAAAAAGAAGGACAAAAATAATAGATAATAAATAACAAATTGTATATCTATAGTGTTATCATAAGGGGTTCACTCAATTTAGTGCTAAACATGTAAATCGTCCGAATACATAATGAGGCAGCTGCAAAACTACTCAAACTAGTAGTTATTGCCATTGCTAGAGCTACATTGCCAGCTAAACCATTATCGTACGAAATGTTGTTATTGCACCCCAATTATATATAAGATACATTGAAATCATAATAAGCAATCTTATTTTGCCATTTTTTATATATTTTTGGAAATTAAAATACCGCAGACTCTCGATATTGCGAACCCCCGATATAGCGAACATCTCGATTTTACGAACCGAAGTCCATTTCCCTTCATTTTACTCTAACAAAAGTCTTATATAAATCCTTTCGATACAACGAACTCTCGATGTAACGAACTATTTTTCATTTCCCATCAAAGTTCGTCGAGAGTCTACTGTATATAAAATGATCGTAACTTATACTTAACCGAAAAGTATGAAGTTATAAACCCTGATAACAGTAACCAGAGATTTTATACCACGCAGAACGAGGCACGCAGAACGAGGTTGCCCAACATCGTGCTCTCATTTTACGGGGCTGCCGATCAATGTGTTTCGTAATCCCTGCAGTAACCTATGAAACAATATTTCTGTTTCAGTATGCAGATTTATGAAGTTATTTGTTGTTCATAAATACGGAGACATACAACACACCTTGTAGTAACGTATATATTGCACTTTGGACTGAAAGGAAGCCGTGCAGCCTGATGAAGGATACAAGAGCGATGGAGAAGCCTAAAGTAATTGAGGAATCAGCTTTCTTTTATCAGCAGTGCTTATTTGTACGAGGCTCTAAGTTGTTGCATGAAGCACTCTTACAACGGTATTACAAGTACTTGATGTACACTGACGAATGTGCACTGAAGAAGAACATCCGAAATACATAGCCTTGAAAGAAGACGGTATTTTGGATTACTTGCAATATTTTATTTGTTGCTAGGAAGGAAGAGTTATATTGTACGTATGCATGCATGTGTCGATGCAAGAAATTTGTACTCCCTTGAGAGAGACAAAATTCGAGATGAAACAATAAAGCTAGAAATGATATTGGGCATATCAACTGATCAACTTCAGAATTGAAATTTATAAGTATTGTTATACCTTTACGATCATCAAACGTAAGATATTAGAAAACCATTTCAAATATAAGAGGTTACTATAGAAATAGTCTTAAATTGTAACATGAGTGTTGTCACTGACACCTTGAGCCTATCGTGTTACGTTATCTGCATGAAACAACAATTTGGACCATTAAGCGTAAGTTCTGTTGTTATTGAAAGGCTGTTGTACTTCGTCTCTTACATTTTTTATTACATAGAAGGCGATTAACTAACTCCGAGGAGTAATAAGTCTGGGGACAACAAGAGTAATATATCGCAGACTGTTAGTCGTTGAGTTTAGTACCAATACTTCAAACAGACCCGTGAAAGACAGTTATAGACTATACGTCTTTAAATATAATTCCTTTTTGCGTGTTCTCATTTTGCCATGTCCTCTTTTTCACACATTTTGTATGCGTTGTTTCAAGAACGTCATAATTTTGCAATTATTGTTTCATATGCGTCATATTTGCCAAGTACATGCTCTTTAAAGAACTTTTCTGAATTTTGTTATAATCAGTGCATTTTCTGTGCACTGTAATGCAGTGTATACTGCTTGTCTACCAATGAATTCAACCTAGGAAGAACACAATAAAAATCAATGTCGTCCATTTAAATCTGTTCTTTTCCACATAACGAACTTTACTTAAAAACTAAAGCTAGTATTTTGCAAGGTCGACAGTCCTTGCAGTTATTCTATTCTTCAAGCTGTGGACGTTATGTTGATTCCCGACATCTCAAATGCGTGTAACGTGTCGCAATATATATATATATTCATTAGTTCATGGTATTTACCCCTCGCTATCAAGGGGTTTTTTTACCTTACTGAGCTCCGGTAGAGTTCTGGTGGGCTTATTTCATTTCCACACTTACAACTGATGTAACACTTTGTCGCAAAGTTTAGGCACAATTTTAAATACATGAAGACCCTAAATATTTATTTTAAAGCTTTCAATACACCAAAGTTTCTCAAAGAGGTTTTTACTCTTTGTAAAATTAAGTCAGGCAATGATAAAAAACTCTCCCTCTTCATTAAGTCTAACTGAGATTGTACTTTAAGTAAAATTATATGATACAACAAAAGTCAAATGGGAATCTATTTATGAAAATGATCTAGAATTCAAGCAACTGAGGGGGGTCACGTTTCTGTGGCCTACTACAATATAAATGCTGAAGCATTTTGTTCAAATAAGAAGACTCAGAAAAATATTGTTGTACACTGATCGAAGAAAGACATTTTTGGCAAGTATATATCTTACTGAATGTTTCAAATGAGCCTTAGCCTGATTTATATTGCTGGTACTGGTTTTATTCGTTAGCTTTACATGCCCAAAATTTTAAGAAAATGCCAATATGCTAATATGTTAAGTTATGATTAACTCTGTAACAACCCCTAATTGGCATTACCTTACCTTACCGCAATCCCATATGCTCTTGAATCTTGCCAACCAGGGTCCTCCAACCTGCTCTGTCACTTACCTGCCTGAGTTGTTGAGCAACTCCATCTATTAGTTTTCCCGTAATCCACAATATCCTTTCATCTCCAGATGTCCTATTTCCTTTTTCCTCATTATAGGACCAAGAAGTTTCAGCTGCTCTTTTATTTGAACCATAAGATATCTTTCGGTGTTAATTGTACTCAAGGTTTTTCACATTAGATTTTTGCCAGTCCAGGGTATCTTTAACACTTTCAACAATCCCGCAGCCAAAACTTTTAGTTTTTCGTTGTAAAAGGGAAATATTATTATTTCTACACTTTATGACTTTCCTCACATTCATCAAGAATATTTTGGAAATAATTTTGTAATAAAAGAGGTCACGTGACCTTATATGACGTCATTCTGGAGATGACTCAATTTTCACTTTGCGATAAATTGCGAAAATATAATATGTGAACAGTCATATTATACATCAATCGGAAAGTCTCAATAAGGGGTATCCTAAAATGTGATCTTTATTTATTCTATTTAGTTCATAGTACATAATAGTCATTTTAGACTCTGGGAATTTGTATGTCGAGTATAACTTTATGTGAAAATTTTTGTACCAATTAATAAAAAAGTAAAAGCTATATGGGAAAACTATTAAGAACAGAAAAGGTTTTTAAAAGACAGAGGATAGGAGAAGAGATTGTATAGAACGGATACATTTACAAATAACAAAACAACTTTCGTCACAGAATGTAGCAGTCACAGAGTCTCTGTTATCAGACACAGTCTACGCATGTGCAAATCGAATGCTCTCGGCAGAAATTCTGTTCACATAACAGGCCGTGGACAATTATCTTTTGCTTTTTTACTCAAATCATTTCTTATTTGAATTTCACATTTAGAGCGTTTTCCCTTCCCTTCATAACGCTTTGTGATTGGCAAGGACTTCTTTTGCATTGTTTATCCGAGAAGCATATCAATCTACAAGTTCATAATGTTCAAATGTCCATCGGTACTTTCTTGATCGGACAAATTGAAGAATGCCAGAATGAGCCAGACAACTTGAAAATAGCAGAGATTTTGCTATAGTCCATGGTAAATCCCTGTAAGAGTCGTAATGCCATTAACACGAAAACATTCAAAGCGTTTTCCATAGCTCTTCGTTTATACATGGTTGGAATTTAGACATAATTGCTTTCAGTTGTTCTCAAAACAACAATTGGTACTCAATACCCTGTCCGGTATCGGAGGTAGTGTGGCTGCACTGTAATTGGAACTCATTGTTTGCAGCGGTAGTGTACATGCTTTGTAAATAGATTATTTGTTCAATGTACATTTTGTCCAAGACGACCTCTAACATATAAGAAACAAACAAATGCATTCATCTCAAGAAGATTTGTCTCTCGAAGGAAAGAAAGCTGAAGGAGGGAGAATTTTCTTGACGTGACGTTTCAGTGTCTCTCGAGTTACAAAATCTGTTTTCAAAACAATCACACCAATTATATTGGAGTCAATAAGTAGATCCCAGCTGTCACATTCGGTTGAGATTCTTGAAACATTGGCCTTAGGGTTGTGACAGGCCCAGCTACCTATTATAATGTCAAATATTTCCGACCTCCCTTGAAGTGAAGGGCAGTTCCTTGCCATAATTACTTGTTCTGTTTGAGCTGCTTTTTTGCACCAAGATTTACAACCATGCTTTGACAAAATTGCTTCAGCTACCTCCGGTACAATAAATACACTACAAACCAGCAAAAAGCTACATTTTATTGGAAAAATGGTGAGTACATTGGACTCTTGTTCAGTAAAGTTTCTCTTTGGGCAGACGAAACACAGGGAAGATATCCACTATATTGTCATCTGCGACTTTTGTGAGATATTTGCAGATGTTTGATATTTGAACTTTGGTACTCAATTAGCAGCACAAAAATACGAAGGAAAATTGAGAATCATCCGTACTTGTAGCGTTAATACTCTCCTCCTTATGAACATTTCCATAGTCCTAATAAATTTCTCCATAGTTTTATTGATTATCTAAGCCACTGTTGTATATAATCACACTGATCATATGAGTCCTTTAATATATTTTTCCTTTCTTTGATGATAGATTTCTGTTGGTAAGGAATGTAATCCTCTATCTTAGTGCTCTCTTAGTCATACCAAGTCCTCTCTCAATTACCTTTTAACGTTTTACATCCGATGTTAGTACATTTTGGAGAATAGAAAAATGATCTACTTGTTTCACCACTTCCCCACTCAATGTCATTTGAATTTGAAATATTCCTTTTTCATTGTACCATTACTTCTGTTTTGGATTCAGTCACCTGTCATTAGAAGGGCATGTTATATGTGATGATGAAAAGCTGTTTGACTCCATAAATAGGCGTTTGCTTTAGGTACTTTATGTAATTCGTAAATGAACACGGAAAAATGAATATAAACACACTACTAATCGAGATCTAAAAACTGTTATAAGAGAACGTCCATATGCTAATGCAACTGAGTCTGATAGAAGAAGGAAAAGTGCCAATTAAATGTCAGCTTTACGCCATCGTATACATGGGCTTTGATTGTGCCCCTAACAATATGTATTTAGCATTTCGCTTTAGATCATTATGCCAACTCGTATTCTAAACTAACCCCGTTCGAAAAGTTATCCATATATACAATTCTTTTTTACGGTGACTCGCGCACCGTAGACATGGGGAGGGGGACCAGCTTCTCGTGCTAGATCCTGCCAACTGAAAATAAGAAAAAGTCAGAAAGTTTCAGCATCTGAGCGTAGATGTAGATGAAAAATTTACTAAATCTGAAGCCTCAGGCCTACAAGCCTCAGGCCTACAAGCCTCAGGCCTACAAACACCCTCCCACCGCCTTCCTGGTAGGGCTACTCCATGTGACTGGGAAGCTATAGATCACATATTTCGTTCCCCATACCTCCATTGCAAAATGAGATCAAGCAAAATATCAGCAAACAAACTTACTGCCATGTTGTTATAGCCTTACCATGTGATCAGCATAGGAGTTTGGGCTCGAGATTCAGATGTTGCATTACGTAATATACAGTTGCGTCTCTTCCTGACCGATTTCGTGCACTTAAAACTATCTCTGTTTTATCTCATCTGGGCTTCATGGATGTTTATTTGCTCTTTGCAGCAAATTAAGATTGTCTGGTTCTACTAATCGACAACTACAGTTCTGTCATTCAACGAGCTATCCCTGATCTTCTATTTATTAATATAATAACAAGTTTTTGGTTTTCTACATAATCCATTTAGTAGTTCGGTTTTGCTACATGGAAATATCTTATGGATGCGGTTTCACCACTTCATCTTTTCTTAGAAGTTTTACTTTAATCAAATAAATGTCTGTTGATCTCTACCGTAAGTCTCTTCGTTCCTCTAATCTGTCATTACGATGTATTATTCATACTACTAATGAAATATACACAACACCTCAACCTTGCACATAAGGAGTGCAACTTCTCATGTATATTTTATCAAGTGATCAACAGCGCGTGACGCTGGCACGATAGGAAAAGAAGCCACTCTGGTAGTTTTTTGTGTAAGTCACATTCTTGGCGATGATACAACTGTTACATGCATACATTATTATATTCTCTGATAAGGAAATAACTGCAATGACAAGAAATATTGAATACCATGCCAAAAAGGGTAGTATATCTCAGACAACGCCTTGTATATTTCTGACTTCATCAGGTTTATTGGAAATATTGTTTTCGAGCACATGCACTGGCAGTATGATAAACTGGTGGAACCACGATCTGAAACATGGTAGATTCCAACCAGGGCGTGGAATTGTTGGGGCTCCACCATTTCCTGAGGAGGTTTTCATTGAATTGATGGACGGTGCGACACTTCGTGTCAAATTTAGCTTCAAATATGAGATGTACTAACAAATGAACGGGGTAATCATGGGTAGTCAAATGGTCCTTGCGGTAGCTAATATCTTTGCTGCCTTCTTTGAATCTTAACTTTTCCCCCCAGAACTGCCTTCTATTTTGCACATGTTGACGGCACATTTTTCGTCTTGGACAACCAGTCTCAGCGTAATGAGCTTTTAAAAAAACTAATTAACTTTCATCTGGGATTTAGTTTTGCGTTTGAAAAGGAAAAAATGCCCCGTTGATTAATAACTACCATGGCTTGGTATCATTTCGCTTTAATTGTAAAATCACAACTAAAAGGCTTTATAGAAGTATTTCGGGGGCTGTGACCCCAAGAATAGTATATGTCAATAAGAGAGCATTCTCAATTATCCACCGAGATCGTCTATCCTACATAAATTGCAGCATTGCTTTTTTCTCGTTTTCTTGTCAGTGCGATACTGTCTGTGTTGGCCGCACAACTATGAGGTTAGTTGACCGAGTTAAGCATCATGTGTTCGCTAAGCATAAGCTTGTACGAAAAAAAATTGCCGCTTCGGGTTTCAAAAAGCAATGTGTCTCTTTGCAGGACAACACTTGCTTGAGACCAAGACTGTCCAAAACGTATACCGATGATTACTTCTGTATTATAGGCAAGGCTAGGTTTGCCTTTCACTTGGTCGTTCTGGAAAAAAACATTTGCTTTGTAGATGAAAAGTCTTTTAATTTTGCCTTTTCGGTTAAAGTTTCAGGTCTGCTGACACTAATTACCAAAACAACATCATTCTGGCAGTCCAAGCTCTGATTGGCAATTTCAAAAACACAGATGTATACCATTCCTTCCTTTTCGCTTTCCATTCAGACGATTTTCTGACCGGAGGACTGTCAGACGAAAACAGCTTTTAAAGAAGGAAACGTTTTTTATATTCTCTACTCTATTCTGTATCATAAACAAGCCTTATCTATCAATAAACACTGTAGTCGTTATAGTATAGCGTTACACTGTAATTTAATAACAAATCATGGGTGACCCTTTACGTGATAAATCTATGCAACCAGCTAAATATTGGTAATAGAAAAATAGAAAAATATTTAAGCACATAGACTACAACAAGTAACCCAAGTATTCAAGATGTGTGCTCTACCAAATGAAGTAGGTATAATAGTATACAATACTTTTCTAGTCACCATTGATCTTTAGATCGTCTGATCCTTGATATTTCTGTAAACTAGGTTTTTATGATAATAGAGCGTAGTTATTAACCTTTTCAATTTCTTAGGCTTGTTAGGTTTTCTTAAATCAAGTTAAATATCATCTTGTTGTATAGTTGTTAGTGTTCATTGCTGAAAATTCCAAAAAAATATTGCCATACCTTCCAGCTCCACCTCCCTGTTTATAAGTTATCTCTGCATCTAATCAAAAGTATGCCTTGGCTTAAATGGCTTAATTCTCTTTTACATAGTGAGATTATAGTACTGATACAATTTAACATGAAAAAACAATATTAAGAAAGAAAACCAAAAGAAAAGACGACTTGACCCTAAAAAAAAAGTAGCACTTAAATCATTTGATAAAGTGAGGCAGTATAAATTATGAAAAGGCAAATTATCAACAAAACCCTACAGGTCACTAATCATGAAACAGACTGAATCTATATTGAAGGTTTGTTCTAGCCCGCATTCTAATCATAAACCAATAAGTAGATAAGGAAGAGATAAAATTTCCTTTTCATGTAATTTATACACGGTAGTGGCATAGTGGTGTCAGACTCATACTCCGAAGGTCGTGAGTTCTAACCGACCCTGAGCTTGCCTGCCACGATACCGGAGGTACTGTGCTCTGTCATCTGGAAACAATGTTTCGAGAGTTAGGATAGAGGGGGGACTACATGCATGAATAGCAAAAATAGCAAACATAAAAAGCATGAAAAGTAAGCATAAAAAAGAAAGCATGAATAGATGGTCATCCGAAAAGGAAATGTAACTCATTCCTAGAAATGGCTTCGGCCTTGATCATGGTGAATACAATAAAATGAAATAAAAATTTGATATTCTGAACCCTTGAGTGTAGACTCTGTTGTCTATAAAATGATAAATTACAAGAATCCGTTTGATCAGAGTTCCCCCGCGTGTTATAAGATTCTCAAGATTCTCTAAAACGGACTCATTGAACGATGCTATTAATGATACTGACTTGTTCTCAACTTACGCCCTTACTTATACCGACATTAGACACGTAGGGAGCCGTTATCACTTGTTTACATACGATTTACTTTTTCAGCACCCTACCCCAGAAGAAATCCTGGGACTGGTGAAGATATCGATGCTTAAAACGAACACAAATTGTATTAAAGTTATTAGACGTAGTGTAACCATCAATAGGATTTTTAAATCTTTCATCTATAAAGTTGTATCCACAACTAATTTTCATTCTTAGACTTGAATTTTTTAAATATTTTGTATGGTTTACGGTTTGAAAGATGTCTTACATTTTTGAGAATAAATCTGGGCTTTCTCTGAGTAAAAGTACTTTGAATGCTTGAGGGACTTGCTTGCTTGTAAGACATTTTGGGGTCTCTCGTTTTACAACTCTCAAGGTAATTTCTCAGTTTTACATTAGAAGTATATATATGCCTATAGAATCGTAAAACGTATTATTGATAAAATATCAGTATAGTTAGATTAGTATCAAACTGTCTATGTTTAGGTGACATGGCCCTATTTAATGACAAACTAAACAAATTGATGAGGGTGAGCAATAGGAGGTTTTTAAAACGTAAAGCAATGCTTGTTCAAAGAAGCTCTCGGATAATTTGAGACTGCAATGACTCGGGGAGGCTGGGACTCGTAGTCCCGGGGCTGTTGCAAGGCTAACAACAACCATAAGCCGTTCATAAAGTATCAAGAAAAATATAGAACCGAGGGCCTGCTAGCCCCCTACCCAGCACAGTAAAAGCACTTCATGTTTACTGAGTTCTATACTATGTAGTTAATAACTGTTTGTGTGTCTGATGAAGATACGTTAGTTTCGAAAGCTTGGCAGCTTAACCAGTTGTTGTTTTTATTTGCTTTTATATCGTTTTTACAATGGATCTGGTTCTGCCTTTTAAAGTTTTTATATATATACATATATATATATATATATATATATATATATATATATACAAACATACATATACATATACGCTTGAACAGACAGATGACTGTAGCCGTGAGTCAAGTGCGTCATGCATACATTAGTGTTATAGTTGTCGCAAAAAACATAAAATCAAAATCCTGAAGTATCTCAAGTTGTATCTACGTCGAGTGAGTCTCTTTGATTGCTGCATCTACTGTTATGATGTTTTTGAACATACTATTCTCTAATTTGAATCTAGACTACCTTAAAACACTAGAAGGAGAGAGAGAAACATCTAGGTTTCTCCCATAAAAGTTGTATCAAGATATCTACTGAAATACTAATAAGACTACTAAATTGTCACGCCTCTTTATTCCGTTCTCCTTCCCCTGCTTATCTCCCTAATTAACTTAGCCGACCCTCTTACAATTACTTGTTAGAGGTCCCGATGCTGTAGTTTACTTTCTCGCAGGCTTACGCCATAATTCTGTATAAGCCTGACTATGCTGGCTGTGCTTACCAACCGAGGTCTTGGTTAGATTGATCCCCTTGCTGTGTGGGTTTTGTTATAGTCATGAGAGTATTTGAGCAGGTGATCATTATAAGGTTTGCGAAGTATGGGAAAGAGAGTGACCGATAGAAACTATGTGCCTTAGCTTTCGATTGCGTAGGGGTGAAATTTCATTTTTATTCGGTTGCAGACTTTGAAGTTGATATAAATATGCGTTTCATAATGTTCATTAATCGGTGATTATATTTATATATTTTTATATTTATATATAGATAGATATAGATATATATATATACATGTATATATATATATACATGTATATAGGTACATAAGACGGAACATAAGGCGGTACCATTGCTGTTGCTTTATGCATTGCTCACTGTACTTGCACAGTTTGAGCACTCTGGCATGGTATCATATGAATTTTTTAAATTGCTTTGTAGCAGCTTTGCTAGTTACATAGCTAGGATTCA
>JAAAKL020017343.1:0-10648 GCA_010016065.2 Carybdea cf. marsupialis auct. non (Linnaeus, 1758)
TGTTTACACGGTGCCGCTCAAAAACTTGACCTGTACGGATCCAAACTTGCACGCTTTCGTAGCAGGTCCCAAACTTGCACGGTTAACCGTGCAAGTTTGAGACCTGTTCAATAGGTACCGTGTAGACCGTCCTGCTAAACGCACCTTAATTTAGCCGGTGCAAAACTTGAGCGGCACCGTATAAACGCAGCCTAAATCATTCCATAACATAGCGCCTACTGCATTATCCTTTGTAATGTGAGATATTATTTGCGTATACCGCTCTGTATTTCAAGGCCATTTCAGATTGCCGGTCATGTCTCCCAGAAGCTTTAAGCGTTAGTCGTCAGTGCCTACAATTTCTGGGATAATGGATCTGATATGACAGCTTGTTCACAAAGTGTCAGGTCTGTGCCAGTCAACCAGTTCATAGTCCTTCTTTAACAACTTTGTAATATGTGCTTCCATGCGACCTTTTCTTGTTTGCTGAGAGTAATCACACCAACAAAGTTTCAATCTGGAACGCAATAGTGGCTTTTTGCAAAAGTATTTGGGTAAATACATTTATAAAGATACATGTTTCTCTTTTCCTCTGCTATCTTTGACATAGGCTGCTTTGGCAAAAAGTGGATATTCTGAGGATCTGCAACACGATAGTCTAACAAAGCTGAGCGAGGTAGGTTAATCTTGCGATTACTCATTCAAGACGTAAGTATGAACATGCAAAGAATCCTCCGGAGAGTGCTTGGGTTTTATACAGCACAGACTAGACCATTAAGTTGTCATGATAGAGTTTTATAGTACACGTGATTCTTTTGTATGTATGATTTTCCTCTTGCTGTGATCACTAACCTTTGTCCCAATACTAACTTCCAGTCACATACTAACACACGATTCTTAACCACTCCTTAATTATTCTTAACCCATAAGATTCATTTCTTGTAATTAAGCGTTCGTTCATTGGTTTGTAAATGGTATGTATTAGAAATCTTGCGATCTGAGAAGGGATGAATTAGGAATTGTGAAAGAGGTCACCGTTCCTCCAATAGATAAAAGTCAAGAAGATATTTGTGTGTACTGCTAACGAGATGCTCTACACCGAGCTGGTTGCGACAGCGTCATTACATTGGTGGAGGACCCGAAATTCCTGACAGTTGATGCCGATGGATGATTGGTTATAATGTTATTGCCGAGTTGACGTTCTCTGTGCTCTATTTTGTGGTTGCCGTTCCCTTTGTTGACCAGCATCACCGGCCACCGCCTACTGCTCACCGCCACTGACTGCCGTTGCTGCCATTTTGTCACTTTCTTGAGTTGCACAAGCGTTACCATTTGTACATGGTTTTATGTTATTGATGTGCATTAACGGACCCTGCAATCATCAAACCCCAAGAAGCTGGAGGATAATGCTTTTAAAACGTCGATCATTTGACGAGTTTCAATCTGCAGCTGTGCTATTGAGTATTAAGTGATTCAATGAATACGAAAGCCAGACTTCTATATCCTAATTCCAGTTCTCAGTGAACCTGCAGCCGTAAGAGAAAAGTGATTAATTGCTAATAACCAGATGCATCTCTAAAATATGATTAGCTTGTAGAAATTAGTATATAGTCTTCACGAAATAGCGAATTCATTTTGTACTAAAAAGCTTTTTTCGTCTGACACTCCTCAGAGTACAATTCGTCAGAAAATAACCGAAAAGGGAATCAGCGAAATTATTAACCCAGCTGTGTTTTACAAAATCAAAATCTAAAAACACCACTAAGCACTGTGACTCTGCCATATTTTTAGTACAAAATGAATTCGCTATTTCGTGCAGCGAGAAGAATACATACTGATGGTATTAATGAATGGATAGGAAAAGACATGATAACAACAATGAGAATGACAGAAGACAGGCGGAGGTGGAAGGAGGAAGTGCTGAAATGGGTGCACCAACGGCCTACCAGGCCACGGTTGTGATAATGATGATGAGTCTTCCATAGCCGTAATATCTGACTCCTCTCTTTGAGGCCAAGTAACGTCTTTTTACTAACAATATAATTTCCGTCAACAAGTAAAAATGGACTTCGATGTCATACAATGGGCTGCTTATATGGTTAATAATCGTGATTTTTCAAGTCGGGAGGACATGTGTGTTAGGTGTGGGGGTGAAGACTTATGCAATTCCTCATAATCTTAATATACATCAGGTAGGATCATGTCATCTTCAACGAGACACATTGCAGTAGAGCATGTATCTGTAGACCGTAGACTAATGACAACATGTTCGCACCGAAACCCCACACAATGTAGAGCAGTGTGTTTGTTGTCAGGGTGTTTGGTAGTTCAAATTACTGCAAAGCCTCGAGGATGTGCTGTGATCAAGATACATGACACTCTAGTACTGGCACTGCGGGAGTTCAGTTAGAGTATACCTGAGCAAAGAACAAAGGTGGTTCGATTAAGCAAACATGGACAAGCAAAGAAGTCTGATAATTCGTAACTTTAACGAAGTCGCTAATTTATGAACCGTGGTGTAAAGGGCAATAATTTTATAAGCTCTTTTTCGATTTGGATTCTGTTACTTTTTCCACCTACCAGTTTTAATCTATTTTCTGTTTAGTGCCCTATACAATAATTGTAAAGTCCTTTTCTGCATACTGGCCGCCTGTAAGGTAGATGAAGAAACGTGTCACAGTTGTACTTACAGATACGTAGCTGGTGTGTGCGTTAAGGCCGCTCGAGTGAGGGAACGTTTTACGCCACTCTTTTCCTTGTTGAGCTTCGAATGCTGAAATTTCTCTTCCTTTAGATTTGATTAAAATATAGTTTGTAAATAAGGCCGTAAAGAAAGAAGTACTACTATGTAGAAAGAGGAGGAGAAACTTTTGCTGAGGGCATTCGGTGATAAAAGGGGTCAATAAGATTGAATTATCCCTCTTCCATACTGCCACTTTTTTCCTTGTTGAACTTCAAATGCTGAAATTTCTCTTTCTGTAGATTTGATTAAAATATGGCCTGTAAATAAGGCCGTAAAGAAAGAAATACTGCTGTGTAGAAAGAGGAGGAGAATTTTTTGCTGAGGGCATTCGGTGATAAATGGGGTCAATTAGATTAAATTGAATTGAATTATCCCTCTTCCATACTGCCACTTTTTTCCTTGTTGAACTTCAAATGCTGAAATTTCTCTTTCTTTAGATTTGATTAAAATATGGTTTGTAAATAAGGCCGTAAAGAAAGAAATACTGCTATGTAGAAAGAGGAGGAGAAACTTTTGCTGAGGGCATTCGGTGATAAATGGGGCCAATTAATTTAAATTGAATTAACCCTCTTTCATACTGCCACTTTTTTCTGTACCTCGCTGCTCTTTTCAACGTCACTACTCTTTATTTGCACCACCACTCTTGGTTTGCCTCACGACCCCACCCTTAACGATTACTCATCTACCTTCGTGGTACTTCGACTCTGCCGGTGTGATGAATAATGATTGATTTTCAGGTTCTGAAGAAGCTCCAGGATGATTTAAAACCTTTACAAGCGGAGTTAAACGCTTACCACAGTCTGCCACCAGTAAGTTGATTTAAATTGTTAAGAGTTTATTTGTAGTACGAAACTTGATAATATCAACTTTTGCTGAACTTTATGATCTATTAGTGAAGTTTAATAGTGAATACATTTCGCAGAAATTTTGGCCGGACACTTGTCATAGCAAATGATCCGATAGAATGTATCAATACACCACGAAACATACCTTTATTTGCAGTTTCAGAGGTCTTTTAAGGTGTAACACTTACGTAGGTATCAATCAGCATTCGCTCAAGATATTGTTAGTATCTAAGTCTATAAGATAAAAAATGCGGACAAGAAATTCGCTTATCCAACAAATTTGTTATTACGACATTTTGAAGCTGGTAATCCAATTTCTTTGGAGCTTATTTTTGCACTATCCATAATTTCTTTCAATTTACCCTAAGAACACTTGGGAAAGAACAATAAAATCTTCAATTGCGTTTTAACCCGTCAGTTTCTATTCACGAAAGTTCTAATAGTCCATATCTCACTGTAGACGTTACATTGCTGGTTTTAGATATGCGATTTAAGCGCAATTCGTATACACACTTTCACAATTTCAGCTAAAGTTGTTCTCGTTTACAGAGCGCCTTTGCTGCTTAACTGTCTACTTGAGAAGACCAAATTCTTGTGTTTGTCTCCACTTCTTTTTAGCTTGAACCAGTTTTTCAATATCAACGAAACATAGTGTCGTGTAAAGAATTTCTGGGAAAAAAACCAGAAAAATTTGTTTTGTTTCTCTTTTTTGTTTATGGCGAAAGTTTTTCAGGCTGGGCTGTTGCTTAGTAGTTGCTTCGTTTTTTAAAAAGATAATAGAGTCTCGTATCACTTGTAACATGTTGCTGATACAATGTGTGTGGTGCGAAATTGTATTCGCACATGGCCATGAATCAGTTCAGGACGTTGCAAATGTGTAGATACACAGCTGTCCATTATTGGAGCTAGTTAAGAGGGTTAGCCAGTCAATGCTCTTTTTTACCCTTCATCACAACGTTACTGCTAATTTATGCATGCCATATTCTTCATGTCGGAGTAGCATAATCGTATATCCAGTGTTTTTGATTGGGTGATTACTCTGATATATATTAGTCTGGAGGACGTGGATGATGAGCTGTAGAATGCAATATGCAACTATTTATTTCGCTTGTCTTACCCAGGATATACCACTTGCCAAAGTAAAAGTTGAGGTTGCACGTAATGAACTGGTAAGTAATTCGTCTAATGAAACTACCGATAACTGAATGTCTGTAGTACGTTAGTCTGTCGTGGAAGCTTTCCCTGGGCTTCGAAAGTAATTCTTTGTACAAAGATTATTGGCATTATCATTACCATCTACGCTGCATAACGAAATTGTAGAAAAGAACCGCGGAAGCTCTCCCAGGTCTCCTTACACAAAGGTTGATCACCAGCAATGACGAGTATCTTAACTTCAACAACAAGAGGTCCTTTGCACTGTACGTCTCTGAGGATTTATCTTTTACGTCGGAAAATAGGCTCTTATAGATGTGTAACTTACGTTTTCAAGGAATCCTGAAGTCAGAAAGTACCTGTCAAAGGCACCGGCCCCTGGCAGAAATAGAACTATAGACTCGCACGAAATCTCATTAAAACAACTTCAATTGCATGTCCAAGCCAGGGGCGGATCCAGCGTTTGAGTTGGGGGGGGGGGGCATTTGGATTTTTTTTCTAATTTCATTTACACTCATAGATCATTTGATTTGTAAGTAGGTTCACAATCAAATGTAATGCAATCTAATTTGTTAAGTACGTACATATAACAGTTCTTTATTATATTTATCTGTTTATGTGTCTACTTTTCTTATCTTATTCATCTACTTTTTATATGATATGTCTTGAAAGATTTTTACTCAAAATGTGACACTTGCCCCCCCCCCCCCCTCTGGATCCGCGCCTGTGCAGTATTGCAACAAACAATAAGAATTTTTCAAAAGAGACTATTTGATATGGTAGGAGAACTGCTTTGCGACTTCCAATGGGCCTCAGACAGCTTGATGACAGTCCTTATATGGTTGAGTCATATGAAGGATGATCTTCAAAACTTGAGTGGAGCTGGATGTCAAAGTCCTCCTGTAGAGTGCTGGGAGCTAACAAGATGGCTAGAGAAATTGAACATACTATCAGCGGGGAAACATGCCTCAATTAGTAGAGCGCTCGCTGAAAATACGTGGATCACGGTTTCGATTCCCGATGTTGACATACCTTTCTTTTTTTATTACCCAGTATCTTTCTTAATGGGAATTGTATACGTTCAGATATTAGTATTATGTATTGTGGAGAACGTTATATTATGTTATTTAGATTAGAGTCGCACTAGACCGGAGGCATCCGGGTCCGTATTTCCTAACAATTGTTTGAAGCGAAAATTTTCCAAATCTCATAACTTTCTCATAGTGAATTGATATCAATGCAACAAAGTAAAGAAGAGGTAGCAATGATCTGTGACGTCACATTCTCCTGATGATCCAAGGGTATCAGTAAATTCATCAACTGTGCATGTTATTATTTGTAACTCTGACGTCATTCTTTAGATCGCGGCAATAGATAGTGAGAAGTGCTCTAAACACTAGAATGCTTTGCTGGACTTAACCGTAATGCCATCCCAATACAATGGATTACAGCGACTCTCAACCTACAAAGTGCGTTGTCTATAGACTTACGAAATTTGTCAAACCGTTTGCGCGCTACTGTGGCAAAAGCACGCAACTCAAAAAATGGGGCATTAGATCTGCACGCTACTTTGTCCCAGGACAAGAGTTGTGCGTCTCATGGGATCCTTGGAATAGTTTATAGTACCTACTCTGGCATTACGTTCTATTGACAGAAACCTAATTTGCTTACGCAACAGACGTGATACCTACATGAGCTGTGACGTAATTATTGTCATGTCTCATTATTAAACCTTATTGCAATCAACACAGAACTGTAAACGTCTTTTAAGGCGTGTCGGGTAACTAAAATTGTTAATATATGGCTGTAGTTGCAGGAGGCAGTATAGCTGTTGTCCGCCATATGTACTTAAATATACTGGACTTGTTCCATTTATTTCCTTTATCGTCATATACTATATAAAATTATATGCCTGCAAATTTTCTAAATTTTAAAAGCTAACGTAGTTAAATAAGGTTCGTGCTCAGCTGTATTTAATATACTAACATTATCAATTATAGTAATTTTATCACATATAATAGTTTATTTGTGCTATGTTTGATTTTTTCCAAACATTATAGCCCTATTTATTTTCATGTTATTTGAAATCTCGAGATTTGGTCTCTACTTATAGATTAAACCTCAACAATTGCCAAAGAAGGTCAAGATTTCAGATTTTAGGAAGCATCTTATACTCAGAGGTTGGGCGGGGTACAACAGTCAAAAGGCACTTTTTCACTTACAGAACACTTTACTATGTGCTGGATTGGATTACAGGGCACTTTTTGTTTATTGCAATATCATGGGGAACGTAACCCCAGTTCTCCCCCGGTTCCTACGTCCCTGTTTATGACTAGAGATTAAATTAATGATCGTTAAACTATTATACAATTTTCTAAGTACCTTAAGTTAGTGAATTAAAATCACGGTGGTAAATTTAGCATGTAACAAGATTAATTATGTTATGCCTGTAACAGTTGATTAGGGGTGTCTCGATCTACTTAAGGTATTCTTCCATGCTGCTATGTGTTATTACAAATGTACCAATCATCTTCCTAAGAAGTATTATGTCATGCAAGTTAACAAAATTCGAAACCACGTCTGCATTTATGATTCGTTAACAAGTTTATAACGAGAGCCATCGTGGATTAATGGATAAGCTCCTTACCTTCAGTTTAAGAAGGTGAGGTTTCAAATCCCGGAAGGGCCATTTGTGATACCAGGAAGGACCATTGGTGATGCCAGAAAGGGCCATTGGTGATGCCAGGAAGGGCATTTGGTCTTAAAGAGCTCTATGCTCCAGTAACCAGTCCCATGTACACCGGCACCACCCTAGCCCCTGCAAAGGCGAGTGCGCGGCGTTAAAACTGCATCATCATAACATGTTCATAACTGGACGATTTTGTAATCTTTTTATAAGGCTACCACATAGATTTTTCTTTCAGACATTGTTTTTTTTGCAACGAAATACATTGCTAATGCTAACCCTCAAACTACATTTTTTTTTCATGGATTAGAGTAGCCTCTCTTGGCCTCCTTTTCGTCTCCATTCTACGCCCATGCTTTACTTTGCCTCTGGCTGTTTAAAAGACATCTGTTGTATAAGTATCGAATGCATGGTTTTTGAGCCAAAAGAGAACATGATATTTCCCAATAGTCGAGTGTCTGTGTTTGTTAAGTTGGTTTCAGCCCCAAGGACTCTCGTCAGCTGGTCACACCGCTACCATTATTACAGATTATTACGTGTCAAGTGATATAACAATCCTAATAGTTGTGACCACATATCATTTTCTCTTTTAAGAAGGTTCAAGTGTAAGCTGAGTATATCTGTAAATTGAAATGTTTTCAAATTACATATATTGCGTTAACTATGAAGTATGAAAAGGAAGGGGCATTGCTCTAACCCGCGCGATTTAAATAGCATTAGTTTATATGTGGTAGCCAATTATAAGGCGAGCTTCACCAAATGTAAGGGCTTGGCTTTGCCCAAATTGTTTTAATGTTTTTGAAAAATGATTGGTTAAAGAAGCAACATGGCTTCAGGGTACCCATACGATCCCCCCCCCCCTTTCCCGAATTTTAACAATTTAAATTTTTTAGGATCGCTTTCACTAGCAGCATAATTATTTGCCACAAGAAGCACGTGTTTACAGCCATAAGTGATCCCCGAAGCCATTGAGGCAAATAATTGCTTCATTGAGATTTTCCATAATTTCTTTTTCTGTTTAATGCAATAAAAATAGTTATTGTCGAGAGCTGTACAACCTTTTCACACCACTGTTTCAGGGCTTACTGGAAAAGGAGCCACAGCAGAAGGGGGAAAGCGAAAGTACAAAATCTGAGAAGATACTCAAATTGTATTACAAATCATTCGAGCGATACAATATGCCAAATACATACACCCAAGATTTGCTAAACTTCCTCACAGCCTCATTACTATGTCAACATCTGCAAGTGTCATGCCTTAAGTTATGATTCCTTCGTTCTTTAAAATAAATTGTTCCGAAGCATCAAGACGCAGATAAAACTGGTGCCATTTTTAGCCAAAAAAATCATGGTCCTGATCGCATGCATCGAGATGCAGCCACACCATGCGATTATTGATGTTGTTTTTTTAAATAGCTAACGGACGTTTATTAGTTTCCTTTTTACAAAATCTAATAATTTACCTTAATATTTTGAGGAGAAAATATAAATGTTAACTGGTCATAATCATGTCTTTCCAAGATTTGCCTTGTACCTTTTTGCTTCAAGCCATTTCTTCCCCAGCTCAAAATGTTTCTTTGGCCCAAAATCATTTTACTGTATTTTCCTTTCATCTGAATTTCGTATGATAAAATAGTAGCAGGAATAGCCAAAACGAAGGTTACCTATGTGAAGTATTGCATACGACGACGAGAAATTATGATAATCATTTGTCGGAATACCCCCAAAGAATTCCATATTTTCCAATTTGAGACGCTATTTCACATTGTATCTGCTGTAACAAGAGTTAAGGAAGAAGCCTCCAATTTGTACTCAACAGGCAGACAAAGAGCAGTCTATAGGCAGCTCGTTTCCTGGTTAATTCAACTCCTGACCCCTGTCTTCTAATAGGTGTTGCTTTAATTGACATATACACTCCCACTGATGCACGTAAAACAACATATGGTGTCTTTGATTTTCAGTAAGCAGGGAATGCACAATACTAATAATTGTTAGACTTCAGGATTTCATTGGTTTCTATATCTGATAGAAACGTTTTTGTATGGAAAACTCCTATGAATGAGATCCAACAATCTTTGCCAAGATGAAAAAAAAAGGGTATCCGGGTCTAAGGCAACCCTCTTTTCCCTTAACTACAGGAAACACTTTGATATCAAGGTTGTCGACTGTCGTGCATTGTTTTGTGGCACAACGCGAGTGAAATTTCGATGTGATATGCCTTGTGGCCGCTTTGACACGGAAAAGGAAAAAGGTCCTGAAATGGTAAGACAGGTTCGTGGGAAGAATAACAAACATTTGTTGGACTGTACAAAATATATTTTCAAATGAGATTCGCAAGGCTGCTCTCAGCTGCTCACACACGCTTTCGTATTATGTCTTCCGTTCGCTATTCAGAGCAATCACACAGTCTGTTTTGTTAACTGACATGTTTTTAAAGAATAGAAATTTGTGGTTAAAGTGATAACCAACTCATGCCTTAACTCCACATAAACAGAAGGAAGCTCAAATTGTTAGCATCAATATTGTTTCACGTTGGATCGCCTTCACATGAATTCATGACATGGGGTTCTGATGAGGGTCATTAAAAATGTCCTTTTTCACCTTACGATATGTGGTGCCTGTTTATAGCAATTTATCAGCTTTGAACTACAAGAAAATCTATTAAATTATTCCTATATATAGGAGGCTATCTTCTATCGTTTAAATTTGTTTTTCAATGTATCACCTCATCTTCATTTTCATGGTTTATTGCTTATCGTAACACAACGGCTTATCACTAACACAAAGGTGACGCTCTATAGACTAGTGTGTCGCCTAACAGCACGTAACAAATTCAAAACATCTATTTGAAATCAGTCGCAAGTTTAATGTGAAACTTCGGTCACTAGGCAATTGATGTGCAGAGGCCGAAGATCAATACTTTGTATGAATGATACATCCTTTCTCTATTTTGTACTTTACCATTTTACTATATTCTCTATTTTTCCCAAGGTTTTCCAAATCTTAATAGCACTTCTAGAACCACCACTAGGAAACAAAAATCCAAAATTTTAGCAAAATTGGCCGAGCCTTTTTAGGAGGCCTTATGGATCACACACTCTTACGCACATCCATGAATTATAATCAGGATACTATACTATATTACATTATACTACACTATACTATATTGTTCTATACTATACTATATTATACTATCCTATATTATACCATACTGTACTATACTGCACTGTCTTATTCTATAGTA
>JAAAKL020017344.1:0-10647 GCA_010016065.2 Carybdea cf. marsupialis auct. non (Linnaeus, 1758)
GTTATACTTCGCCGTTTGTGCGATGGGAAATCTACATTCAGAAATTCGGAGAGAGTTGCGACCAAATTTTGAAACTAAAACTCAACATCAAGTTCAACGAATTTTCGTATAGAAAACAGTATGCTTCCCAATTACACACCATTCATTCAATCATTCATTCAATCATTCATTCATACTTTCTTTCTAATATTTATTATGTGGTGCACCGGTACTGTAGCAGCTTCTTAACTTAGAAATCACTTCAAAACACAGTTATGGGACAGGTATTGACAACTATTAACAATTTTGACAGTTGAGGTAGCTCTCAGGAGTAGGTGCTGTGGTGATTATATTTAGATATAACAGTAAACATTTTGTACATCTTGACCTTGTTGTTGCTGTTGATCGCTATTTACTTTCATTTTCTTTTGGCTTTTCATAGTTTTCTTGGCCTTTTTTAATTCCCTTACTGTGCTTCGTCCTATTCTCATTTTCCTTGTTTTTTTAGTAGTTTTTCCTTGTTTGTCTCTTCTTTTTAATCACTTCCCTCTACTTTTGCTCACTTTCTTTTTCAGATTCCAGTTATGTACGTGTTACATTTTGACTAACTGCTTCCTCAAGCCTTATCATTTTTTTTTGTGGGGTTCGGGGGCTCGGAATAGCGACAGAAGAATAGATAAGATCTTTAGTTTATCTCTTGATTTCATTAAAACATCAATATGGTCTTCTTGAGGCAAAGTATGTCTTATTACTTGCATTGATGGTGCCAGAAGGCTGTCTGCCATGCATTTTAGGGCATCTTATATCCTAGGTGTGCACTTGTTAACTGGCATGTGCAGTTGAATAAGTGTTTGGAAAAGGATTAAAGGTACTTTGGCAAAGGAAATTAATTTCTTGAAGCTATAATTTCTTAAAATACAAGTTGTTTTAAGGAGTTATTTATTTGAGTAGTTTAAGAGGGGAGCTCATTTTACAGGGAGCCTTTACTATAGAGAATTCTGTCAATTGATGTATCCATATCTATATATGACTTTAAAACAACTTGATGACAAGCCTAAGCTTCCGGAAAGTGATTTTCTTTGTCAAGTGCAATTGGCAGAGTTCGGCAACAACATGTTATCTGAATGTATGCTATTCAACAAGATTGTCCCGGCTGCTCAGAAGAGAAGTGAGTGGATTCACCCTGTACTGGAATCACTAATCATATTCATTGCATTTACTAATACTGATTTTTTTCAATTTAGAGCACTTTGTGGCATTATCTTGCTACTCAGCGTTTTGGGAACAATCACAGATATTGTAAGATCCATGTTAACTGATCGTGTCATACCTGTCTACAAAAACAACGGATTTATGCCTGTCAAGCTACCTGATGATACAGAGACATCATCAGATGGCGAAGAGTCGGATAATCGAGATAACAAGCCCTTTCTTCAGATCAAACAGTCGAATGGAAGCTCCTGTGGTAAGAATATCAGGTCTTGGTATTTTTAGTAGAATTTCGGATAAAAAACTTTGTGTCAGCTAGAAATTGCTAGAAGGAGGTTTTATGATCATGTTGTAAAGGCGTTGAGATCTTGATACAAGGACCATTGGCGTAGGATGTGTACATTTTGAAAAACAATATTCGTGACAGGCAAATTTTGATATAGCTTTTAGTATCAGGTAGGATTTCACACCCATGTAATTGCTAGCAGATAGCGTTTGATAGCAGATAGCTTTGGATAGTGACTGGCTATGGACATCTGGTAGCTTTTAATGGCTGGTAGCTTTTAATGGCTGGTAACTTTCGGTAATAAATAGCTTTGTGTAGCTGTTAGACTTTGATACCAGATAACCAATGATAACAGAAGCGAGATATGTAAGCTTCACGATAGTCTCATTCCGAATAAGAGGACGTGCTACTAATTGTCTTAATTGAAGCAGTTACATGTTGTGCTAGAGTATCGGGGACTACTTTTGCACTACTTGCAGTAGCCGAGTAAAGATGGGGCCATGGATCCCTTTAGTAATATGAAGCTGAAAACCTATCTATTATCAAAAGCTATTTGGTACAAAGGCCACCCAGTACATCGTTAACCTGTGAAAAAGCTCTTCTTCTTCTCCTTTCAGCGTATTCCCGTCATCAGGGGTCGCCGCCGCCGACGATGCATTTCCATTTTCCGTTCCATCTTTGTTCCTCATACCCTCCTTTACCGTATCCATAAATCTTCGCTTCGGTCTCCCTCTCTTTTTTCTGCCTGGAAATTCCATCCCCACGACCTGTCTTTTCACGTATTTGCCATCTCTTCTCATCTCATGCCCAAAACACCAAAGCCTAGCCTCTCTCATTTTCACCTCCAGTGGTACGACTTTGGCTGAGCCTCTTGCGAATACATTCCTTATCTTATCCTTTCTTGTTACTCCCATTGACCCTTAAGCATTTTCACCTCTGCTATCTCCATTTTAGCTTCGTGCTTCTTCTTTATCTCCATGGTATTGAGACCATACCACATTTCTGATCACATCGCTGTGCTATATATCTTTCCTTTCACTTTAGCTGGCAATCCTCCGTCACATATAAATCTAGAGACACTTCTCCATCCATTCCACCCAGTATTGTCCTCTTCACCTCTCACTCGCACCCACCACTGATCCCAGAAACCTAATTCCTTTACTCTTGCGATCTCTATCCCTTGTATTTTCACGGTTCCATCATCCTTGCCTTTATGTAAGCCGAGGTACTTTGTCTTCGACCTGCTTATTCTTAGATCTCTTCCCTACAAAGCATGTCTCCAGCAATCCAGGCTTTGTTCCACCTCTTCCCAAGATTCTTCACATTTAACGATGTTATCTGCAAACAACATTGCCCATTTGGATTCTTTTGTTACTTCTTGTGTCAGTCTATCAATATCGAAAGCAAAGAGGAAAGGTCTGAGTGCTGATTCCTGGTGCAGTCCAACCTTCATCTTGAAGCTTTTTGTGAACCCTATGGTACACCTCAGAACTGCCCCAGTCCCTTCATACATTTCGTGGACAAGTCTTATGTACTTCTTTTCCTCGCCCAACGTTCTCATGCAGAGCCATAGGTCCTCCGTTGGTATCCTATCGTAAAGCTTTCTACAAGTCTACAAATACACGATGCCATTCTCTTAGATCTCTCTATATTTTCAAGCAGCATATTCATCGCAATCATCAGTGCTGATTCTCCCTGGCAAATATGCATATTGTTGACAGATTTTCACTATATTTATGAAGCTAGAATCTATTACTCTCTCCTAAAGCTTCATAGTGTGGCTCATGTACTTGACCCCTTTTTTCACAGCTTTGGACGCCCCCTTTGTTCCTGTAGGCTGGTACAAGCACACTTCATCTCCTTCTCATGTGTTATCCTCTCATTTTCACTAACCCTAATCCAATAACCCTAACCCTAACACTTCATTGACCACCGTGGTTATAAGTCTATAGCTTTTTTACCTAGACATTTCTAGACCTCTGCCGGAAACCATATGGTCCAACTAATTTACCCCTTTTCTTCTTCCTTAAGGCTGCTATTGCTTCTCCTTTGCTGATATTCCGCCCAGTGTCATTTACTACTTCCGCTACTTCTATTCTAATCTCTCAATCGTTCTCCTTGCTCGTCAGTTTTCAAAATACCCTTTCGATCTCACTAGTATTGCCCCTGTGCTAGTTAGTACAATTCCGTTCTCATCTTTAATAATCTTTACCTGTTATATATCTTTCCTTGCTGTTTTGCGCCGTGAAAAATCTACCTTGTGCAAATGCTATCATGTGGAAAAGCTATCTGGAGCAAAGGTACCTGATGCAAAGGCTGCCTGTCCAAAGTTTCTCAGTGCTGTCTAATTAAGGTGTCAGTATGTGCGAACGGTCATGGGGAAGCTGCTATGGGATAGACAATATAGATGGGAACGGTATAAAATTGTATAGGGTTTCCGATGTATACGTCTTTTACTCTTTTCAGATTGAACCTGATGATCCACTATACTTTAATTTAACGCTTTAGTAAACACCTTTTACAAATTTGTACATCTTTTTTTGTATTCAAGGTCATCATTTATCGGACGTCATAATGTGTTTCTCACTTATCAAAAATACTAAAGCTGTCATGAATACAGACATTCCACAAGGTGCAGTGACGTCACTGAATGGTATCAGGGTACTGAGCATGTGGTGGGTGATACTTGGCCACGTGGAAAGTTTTGCAGCCAGCCCTAATGTAGTAGGTATGCAATAATTGATCTCCACCTCTTGTAAATATTAATATTTGACTTGATTTACGATACTCACAGGTTAAAAGCGACTTGGTTACAGCGATTCTTTTTGGAATTGTAGTTATTCAGATGACACTATTTTTGTTTATCTGCTTATTTTTTGTTTTTATGTTTTCTTTACAAATATGAAGGTAAATAGCTCTTGCTGAAGTGTTAGGGTGTGTTGAATTTAGCTGTTGTAGTATTATGTGTTGTATTTTTTGAGTGTTTGACGTTTGATGTGTGAGGTGTAGCTACGAAGAAGGTACTTGTTATCTTTTAAAATACATTTCCCCCCTCCCCCGGACAATGTCAAAATTGCAAACATCACTAAGCTGGTTTTATGATACGGTCTCCTAACTTCGGCTAAATTCACCCCAAAACGGTGGATCGATAACCTCTTTGGAGTGACTGGTTCCCCTTTTCTTTACTTTCTTTAATAGAAGTCGTTCTTGAATAGAAAAACCACCTTTCAACCCTAACCGGAGATATTCTATGAAAGATTAGGAGTAGAATAGAGAAAAGAAATAACAAACTGCTTTATTAAGGCATGATCTCCCTTTGACATATATCTACGACTTCTTATTTGTCAAATCGTCACATTCGTTACTTGATACAACTGTTACTCTATGTACAATGTCGATGCTTCCTTTTGACTCCATAGAATGCTCAGGTTATTGCTTCAATCCGGGAGACATACTGTTTAAAGTTGGCGTTTCACTTGTACCAGTTTAATTTTTTTAAATTGTGGCAGGTGACTTGCATTGATATACGGCAATACGAGTCTTTGAGTATGAGTTACTTGCGCATGCGGAGGAAGAGAAGAAAGCATTCTTGGTGTGGAATTTTGTCCGCGGTTTGCGAGTACCTTTGTGCAAGGATAGCAGACTTTAAAACGTGTGCCATATTTTATTTATTTCAGTGATAGAGAATAGATAGTTTTCATCTACTTTTGCAAATTTTTAAATATCTTTTCCACGTGAAAAGTTGTCTGAAATATAGTTTCATTTTTGGTGTATTATTCTTATTGCTTGTCGGTGTATTTATCACCTTATCAGACGTAATTTATAGGAATCAATTCATTTTGGCACTCCTTTGTTATTTATTATAGATAATATTTCCACTGCAGCTAAGGTGGTACACAGATTCACTTTTCTTCCACTAAGTAATGGGTATTTTTCAGTGGATAGCTTTTTCTTCTTAAGGTAACGATGATGCCATTGGTATTTTGAGTATGCGTTACCCTTGCACTGTACACTTTTCTTATATGGCTGTCTTTCAAACTTATTTGTCTTCAAGAAGGGATGAAAATTTCGGAAAGCTTGAAAGGGCTGAACGTGTGAATTTTATTTGCTTTATAAATTTTTACAACTGTTTTTACAGTGTTATGTTTATTTGTGATCCCGTTGGTGACATGCATTTCTATTTCTCTAGAATCTATTCAAGCTTGCCATTTCAAGCCCTCTCTTCTCCGAGAAATATATACATATATATATAAGTACTCAGGCAGACACACTAGCAGTCATAAACTACATGGTATATAGAACTCATTAAACATGAAGTGCTTACGGCGCCGGCCCGGATCCAACCCAGGATCTCCCACACCGAAAACGAATACTTTACCATTGCACTAAGTAGTGCAAAAGCAAAGTCGACAATCCGGGTAGTCGATCCTGAATTCTCTCCACAACCATCAGTCTTATTTTTTGTTTCGCTATAAGCTTCATCAGTGCCATTTCATATATATAAGTACTCAGGCAGGCAGACAAGCAGTCATGAACTACATAGTATATAGAACTCATTAAACATGAAGTGCTTACGTCGCTGGCCCGGATCGAACCCAGTCGTAAGCACTTCATGTTTAGCGAGTTCTATATATATTATTGCCTGACGAAGAGCGAAAAGCTGGAAGGCTTGTTTAATGTCTATTTAATTTGTTGGATTTTACATATATATATTGTAAAACTGTTCATTTGTCATCAAAAGCGCTAGAAAAACCGCTAGAGCAAGCAAATTCGATACCCACCTATGCTGTCTAATAATGAGAAAACGTTAAGGTAATGTTGAATTATAAGCACATGTACTTCTGAGCTGTTTTGTGTTGACTTTATTTCTGAGACTTGTCTGCCGATAACGTCAATCGAATGCCGACGCAATGATAGCTTTAATTCAGTGATTTTTCCTCCTTGATTACAATGTAATAGAGAAGCGTTTTTTAAAAGTACTGCATGATGAAAACATAAAAATGTGTTTTTGTATCTATTTATTTATTTATTTCTTCGTTTTTTATTTAGTGGGTTGCTTGTGTCATACCTTAGTATGAGACGATTTGAAGCGTCCGGTAGACTGCCATTGTTGCAGTTTTATATTCACAGATTCTTGAGGTAATTATTTGCAATCTTTCGTAGCGTACTGTATGGTTTTATGAGTTAGCTTTATTCGTTTACTATTATAAGCTGTTGATGAAGTAACAAGTGACAACGTAGTCTTGTTAATCATGAAAAAGCATGAAAAAACCTTGAAACACTCCCTCTCCCTATTCACGTATAGATTTTTTAAATAAAACAGAAGTCTAAAAGAGTTTTTCCTGTTCAGTAGTAAGCCAAAGAGAAATTTGTATTAATTATGCTATGATCACTGGTCTCCTACTACCCACCAGACAGAGCACGAAAATATCTGCCATCCACTAAACTTCACTTGTCATCCACTAAAACATTACTCGTCATCCACTAAAACATTACTTGTCATCCACTAAAACATTACTTGTCATCCACTAAAACACTACTTTTCATCCACTAAACACTACTTGTCATCCACTAAAACATTACTTGTCATCCACTAAAACATTTCTTGTCATCCACTAAAACATTACTTGTTACCCAGTGAAACAGTACTCGTCAGTTACTAAAACTCTACTTGTCATTCACTAAAACTCTACTTGTCATCCACTAAAACATTACTTATCAAAATTCGACTACAGTAATAGTTTTGATTGGAAAATATCAAGCTTGTCGAGGACCTGCTGGACATTGTACACTGCACACTGTAAATATGCTACACTGGACCCCTGGATCAACCTTCCGAACGTTTCCTCTAGCCAATCAGTTGTAAATATTGCAAACAAAACATATGTATGCGTGGTTGATATTTTGTATTCCCGGTAAAACACTTTTATCTCTTCTCTTCCAACATTTCATCAGCCATATCAAGCGTATTACGTATCAAGCACTCCAACATTATTAGTCTAGCACTTCCGCATTATTTGTCAAGTACTTCCGCATTATTTGTCAAGCACGTCCGCGTTATTTGTCCAGTACTTCTGCATTTTTTGTCAAGCACTTCCGCATTTTTTGTCAAGCACTTCAATATTGCGTATCATGCGCTACAGTTTAACGTAATAAGTGCAAGAACATTATTTATTATGGGCTACTATGATATTATCAAGTACTACCACTTTATGCATGGAAAGGTGGTTCAGGAGGGAACATTTAATAAAATGAGTTTCTAACGTTAGTAGGGGAATACAAAATTTCATAACCGAAATTTCATAACCGAAACGTAAAGCCCACTCACACTTTAGTGCCGGCACTTACTAATCCAACTTAGCTATTTCGAAAAAGTTGGGGACAGTTCCCCATTTCCCAAGTGGCGATAGAAGTTCCCATTCCCCATGACTGCTATAGAACTCTTTCTCTATAATTCTTCAGATATCTTAAACCATACGTTGCATCCCCCCACCCCAAACGTACTACCATCACAGCGGAAATTAAGCGTCATGAAGCTATGCATTTTAAACTAGAACAGAGAGCATTTTGTTCCGTTACAGGGTGGAATAGTTTCAGCCAACATCTACTACTGCCACAGCGTATGTCACATACCTTGTCTAACATTAACGCTAGGAGCAAACTTAATATATAGTCGTATAACGATGAAGTATTTTTCTTCTTTTTAGGCTTACACCTGTGTACATGTTTGTTATTCTCTTCTTTACGTATGTATACCCCTTAATCGGGAACGGACCATTGTGGCCATTGCTGTCATTTGAAAGAGAAATCGATGGGTGCAAGAAGAACTGGTGGACAAACTTGATCTATATTAATAACTTCTACCCGGTCAATTTAGGGGAAACTGTGAGTTGTGTGTAAATTTTTTATTTGATGTCTTTAAGCAAAATTAAACTCGAGTACAGACTTTGAGAAACTAACGGTCGAGATAAAATCGACATCAGGTTGACGTTCGAAAGCCTTGTGAACATTGTGTTTGCAATAATGTGTATTGATATTGCTATTTATATGGTTTGCCTTTTATTATTGTATTATTATAGTGACCAACTTAAAATTTTTGGTTGAAATTAATTGCTATTGATCACTGTATCGTACTTTTATAACTGCAAAGCAAGGGTATGATAGACCAAGGGATGTGGAGGGCCAAATCCAGTGGGTTAAGGGGCTAACGCCTGCCGTATTTTTTCCAGAATAGTTCTTTTTACACACGACATTTTGAATACAAGATATACGTAGATAGTAGAAAAGCTCCTGGCAGTAGAATAGCCCAAGTAGAATGATTTTGCACGTCTAGCTCTGTACGGAAGTACACAAGGAGTCGGGCATCGCATATCTTTTGCTTTTACTCTTGGCTAGGCCCCTGGCCTTTACCATTCAGGATTCGGTACTGATATGCATTTGCCACAATTCATTATTGGACTGCATTTTCAGTACTCCATCTGATCGATGACTTTGTATGATTCTCACTAACTTTGCGAAAGGCGCTGTAAGATAGCTCAGTCGTATCGGTTTACTGCACTGTGGCAAACTTGAGGGCTGTTAATATTAGAGTTATAGAGTAAAGTCTTAAATTACGTTAAGAAACACGGATACGAAAATGTTTGTTGGTGGCACAAAAGAATAAAACTGCACTTAGTAGCCAAACAATTATGTACCGAAAACCGTTTTTCGTCTGACACTCCTAAGAGTACAAAATTGTCAGAATCAGAATTGAGATGAAATTAATGAAATTTATACCGAACTGTGTTTTGAAAGTAGCTAATCAGAAGTCTGACTGCGTAATTGGTGTTGTTTTGACCTATCAGTGTCATATGAAAATGGAACAGACAATGTGAAAAGAATCACAAAACGCCGTTGAAGCACTTTCGTGAGATCTTATGAGGTCTGACGGTAAAAGAGTGAAGAATTACTTTGCACTTTTATTACCTTGTAATGATTTTCATCAAACGAAAATACTACATCTATTTTCGTCTGATTCCGTCGCTAAACATTTTCGATCACGTTCTGCTATTGTTTATTCGTACTAATCTTTATGCATTTTTCGTGAAATGGTGGGGTTTTTCTTTTTGATTGTTTTATTGTATGGTACAACAAAAAGAGACCTTTAAAAGGCCGATTATTTACGTCTTGCTTTCTAGTGTATTACATGGTCCTGGTACTTGGCAAATGATATGCAGTTTTATTTCGTAAGCCCTGTCTTCTTATATGCGATGTACAAGTAAGTATGTAAAATTCAACATTAGAGTGGACTTTTCTAGATGATTGTTAGGAATTTGTTGTCAGGGTTTTGTATTTTTATATTGCTAGACGCAAAATGGAAACGTGTGTTTAACTCTGAGGGACCATTTTCATTCCAGCCTCCATATAGTTTAGTTGTAACTTTACCAGTACAATTTTTGTAAGTATTAAAATACTGAAATCGTTCTTCATATCAAACATAATATATACGCTATAGGTGGTTGGGTATTTTCTTAAGTATTAAAGAATTATTGCAGACGGACGATATGCAGACACTTGCTCTGCGGAAGGAAAACTGATGCTCCTCAGAAAATGGAGGTTGAGGAGGAGAACAGAGGATCATACAAAAGTACTTAAGTAAATCTAGCACGTGTAGTGAACTGGCAATACAATCCAATCAAACTCCCAGTCTCTTTGGCACCCTTCGTCAATCCCCTATGCTATCAAACTCCTCTATTTTATAGATCCTGTGCTTAAACCTTTCTGTGCGAAGAATTCTGTTAATACACCTTTCCCATGGATAAATCCTATCATAGTAAGTGATCGATAACTTTCAATTTTATTGCCGCCTAAGATAGGCTTAGATGTGTTTTAATGCCGAGTCAGCACCACTGCTTTATGAAATCATCAATTCTGATTTTTGACCATAACACAGAAGGTTTTTTGAAATCAGTACATTTTACTCATGACAAGTATGCACGAAATGTGTAGGGAATTATTCCTGCAACAGTTCAATGAGAATCAGTAACGTTATCGATTATCGAATGATATAGACTAGGAGACCAACAACTTCTTTATTCAATATGAATATTTTCGTGCATTGCACACATCATCAGATATCTACAAACAAACAAAATACAACTTTAAGTTATAGCTATCTTGTCAAGAATGTTGTA
>JAAAKL020017345.1:0-10647 GCA_010016065.2 Carybdea cf. marsupialis auct. non (Linnaeus, 1758)
ACGTAGGCTGGTTTCAAGCTTACATTTTCCAGTTCCACAGTATGCAGAAGCAAAATCTGTTGTGTGTCTCAATATGCATGTTTTGCTGTGAATGTGACACAGTGTCTGTCGCAATCAATTTCAATTTTGATAAAGCTAAAAAGTGGTTACGGAATAAAAAGAGATTTGGCAAATCTTTGGGGGCCATGGCCCCCGCTGCCCCCTGTTCCCCAGTCCCTATTATTAATGCAATATTGATGTATGTAAACATTTTAAATAATAAACATTTTTATGATCATTATTTTCCATGCTAAGTTCAGTGTTTCTTAATTCAAGTGATTACTGTAATTTTGTCGTACAAAAGATTACAATAGATAGATGTTGAAAAGAACCTAAACAAATGGTAAAGAATCTTCATATAGGAATTTTTTCGTTCGTTCATTTATTTATAAGAGGTCACTGACCTTCGCACCATGACGTTATTCCCATTTTCGTTTTGTTCCTGTCCTCAGCATCCTCCTCTTCCAGGCTATCGATAGTGCAAAGTGTTATGACCAAATCCTTCCACATTGTTTCCAATTTTCCGTTTTTTCTTTCGCTTACTAATTTAAGTTCCATGTTTTATTCACCGGGTTATCATCTCTTCTTAACACACCACTCATCCCTTGAAAACCATTTCTCGTTATTTTTCAACAACGGTCTCCTCCAAGGCCGGAAATCCCTTTACTTCATCGGTACTCTGCTTCTCAATGAGCTACTTTTCTCATCATTGCACTTTTAGTTGTTCTCATTAGTGTTACATATAGTATTTACAGTGTTACATTTCAGAAATATGTGAACTTATATTTTCTATTATCAATTTCTTAACAGTCTTAAAAACAAATTTTCATACTTGTTTTCGTATTAGTCATTTATGTTACCTTATATCCAGAGAAATCTCGTTGTGTAACTTTGCTTTAGCAAAGCAGAAGGAGCCTCCCGAGTACATGAGTCTTAGTTCGGTTAATCCTATAGTTTACTATTCCTTCTAACATAATATTTCTAACCAATTGCACTCTGTGCTGCTGCAAGAATGATTATGGGAGCTTGTAAATACTAGAAGATAGCTAAAGTACTTCGTGAACTGCACTGGCTACCCATACAAAATAGAATTTTGTAAAACGTCTGGTTTTGGTATAACACTGTACCATTATACCTTGGCAATCTTACCGCGCCATACAAGCCTTCATGGGTACTGAGATCTTCGGCTATTAACTTCCTTATCGTTCCAGAAACAAAAACCAAGACAGAGTTGCCACTTCAAGGTATTGAGTCATCCCGAAAGAAGTAGAAAGAAAAAGTAAACAGAAAAATAGATGTAGTTAAAGACAAAAAGTACTAAATGTTCCCAAGAAGATGGCGATTGACATTAGATTTAAAAGTGCCAAGATCATACGTAAAAGGAAAGCAGTCTGAACACAGAGAAAAACTTTAGCATTTAAACTTTAGGTAGTTTTACCTATTTTTATAAAACAGTGTATATCAATCTTTGATATTGTTACTTTAACAAGGTTATATAAAATTTTGCAAATTGTCTTGTACTGTCGTTGAACCTTTATTTTATGCAATTTTGTAAATTTTAATGTAGGTCGTTTTTGCTACGTTTTATGTAACCGCGCTCCAGAATGCATTGTGTTGATGGAACGCTCTATAAATTCTGTTGTTATTATTATTATCATCATTATTATTACTATTATTTTGGCAATGTTATGATATTTTATATGATTTTTATCCAAGTTATAGGGTAGAGGCGTTACTTAAAGATCAAATATTTAAAATCTGAAACATGCCGGCAGTCGACATTTGTTCTACGTTGTCTTTGAACAGCTTAGCCAATTCTTCATCCGAAAGTTTGCTTTTTTGAAGTTCTCATTTACGCACCTACCCTGTAGAGATATCTATGGAGACAATTTCAGGACTGCTCATGCAATATTGAAGAGACATGATACGAAAGACTCGTTTCTGCTGTAATCTTTCCTTATTGGTAGTACATTGCACGTGTCTTCTGAATTTCCTTCCAAAACAAGCTTTTAGTTACTATTCATTGGACTTGTCTTACTTCTTTAGCTTATTATAGCTAAAACTTCTTTTTTTAATTTCTTATTTACGTGCTTATTTGTACTTCATCAGTGCAGCTTCGTCCGCCCCCCATGATAAGTATCCTCTAATGATATACATATTTAGCATTTTCTTATGCTGTAACCACTGGCAAGTTCTTGCCTTCTTTTAGCTTTTTCGCCCTTTCAGAATCATTCCTGTACCCCTTTGTACTTTCACGTGGATTTCTGCAAACGTATCCAAAACACATTAGTATTTTATAGCTCTGGTGGTATTTTTCATGCCAGACTTTTGACTGCGTCTTGTGTACATGGTCGACGTGTCATTCCAAGTAGTACCCTCATACAATTGTTGTCAAATATTTACAACTGAAGAGAAATATTTTAATTTTGGTCCAAGTTGCACTTGAGTTGTTTGTCATGGAACCGACGAGTCCTCGATATAGTCTCGTCTTTCGAGATGGAGATGATGAAGAGTCACCTTTGTGTAATGATAACCCGAAATATTATGTTTTCGCTTTAGATTGACATCGGACCAGACCTATCAGCAAAAATTATTCAGAAGGCTCAACAGATGTCTCCTAATCCTCGAAAGGGAACCAAGGATCAGAAAGACTCCTCTTTATTCGATGAAGCTCAAGCCACTGTTTTGAAGGAGTTGCTACTGTACTGGACAAGTTTTAATGTCAGATTTCCGGAGCCAAAGAAGGAAAATGAGATTCCAGGTAAAAAGCATCCCCACCTTATACAATAGAAATAAAACTGCGTGAAGAAGCGAAACCATTTTCGTACTGAAAAGCTTTTATCGTCTGACACTCCACAGAGTACAAAATAGTACGAAATGAGCATCATTTTTTCTGGCTTGACAGATCAGTGTCCGTGGAACTTGGTGGTTAAGCAAAAAGTTCAAATGACCACTTGGTCAAAACAACACCGGTCTAGCAGTCTGAGTTCTGATTGTTTGGTATTAGTTTCATCTTCCATTTCAATTCTGACGATTTTTTACTCGGAGGAGTGTCAGATGAAAATGCTCTTCAGAACAAAAATGCTTTTGCTACTTCGTGTAGTTTTATTTTCTGTACCCCCAACACACTCTTAGAAAAAAATATACATAATGAATGCTATTTGTTTTAATAGAAAAGCTTGCCTTGATGATTTCCATCTTTAGCTTCCCTTGAAAAATTTGAGTATGTAGCTATTTGAAGATATCCTGTCTTGTTCTCTTTTTGTTATATTCTATTCTGTTCTACTGTCTAGTCTACCAGAATTTAGATTACTTTTTTCTAATAAATTCCTATATGTTCTTTGCAACCTAGTCTGCTCTAGTTTATTCTCCTCTATATTAGCCCACTGCATTGTCTACTCTAAGATAATTTATGAAGTTAAGTTCATTCTAGCCCGGTCCTCTCTCTCTCCTATCATATCGTAACCTGTCCTATTTTAGTCCATTCAATTTCTGTCTACTGTAATCTAGTGCGATGTTGCATAATGACAGCGTAGAGGTCTGGACACATTCCATCACTTATTCCTAATCAAATGACACTGGTGTGATGTGTATCACAGGAGAGGGAGTAAGTCTTAACTGTTTGCATGTTCACTTGCGAGATATTCATGACGTTACATTTAGTCAGCCCCGCGCCTGTAGGGGGGCCCCGCCCCTCAATGCTAAGAAAAAATTATGTGTCTGACTGCCCATATCAATATCAGAGGGGTAAGTGAAAACTCGAAACTGTATCCACTGGAAGGAATATGAAAGAAAGAAAATTTATCTGGAACTTCCGCAGTACGATCATGTCAGAACTTCCTTGCAATGCATGACGTCATTGGGCCCCCGCAAACTTTTTCGGCCCAGGGCCCCGCACCCTTCAAAACTACCACTGCCTTACGTAGTCAGTGGAGTATTCAGTGTATTCCAATGTAGTGTATTCTTCCCATAAGGCCTTTCTGTACGCATTTATATCTTGACCTTGTAATGCAGTTCTTAACAATAGCCAGCCCTAATTGTTTGCATGCGGTTGATGATTGTCATTGTTTTATTGAAACTTCCATTGCGAAGACAGTTTTATATCAATCAGAAAATGCTCGACATGAGAAACTGATTTTTTCTTACCTTGATGCAGCATCAAAATTTGAGAAGAGTCTCCCGCGACGGTACGAAGAATTTTTAGTTGCTCCCAATATCACTGGCACAGTGAAGCCTACAATAACAGATCCCAGTCCTGGGAAATCAAAACATGAAATGGTATATACCTTTGCATCTGGAATTGGATGGAAGGTACGATTAGTTGCTACTTATAAGTTTTTACTAGAACCAATCTGTTTCTAGAACCAAACTAATTTTTTGGCATATAAGGAGGTAGTTTTGTTTCATTAGTAACTGTAGTATGTCTCTGAATGGTTAACACTGATGGCATATGGAGCATAGTGGCAGCCAGGTAAATGCAGCAAAATACGAGGTAGCATTCTGTCATGGTAGTCTCCTTCGTTAATCTTGGCAATAACTAACTGTAACTTGAAGATCAGATCAGTGTCGATAGCTGTCGTAGCTTCCAACGGACCAGTTAAAACGACGATTTATGGTCACATGACATAAGCGGAAACATAACTGTAAGGGCAACGTAGCTTTATTGACTATAGCATGAGATGCATTATTTGAAAGCTATCTTGTAATTTGATTCGTTGGTTGAACGAATATATATATATATATATATATATATATATATATATATGAAAACTGTGAACTACATACTTATTTTGCTTGTATAGTTTTCATTTAGATCGAACCTCGCTGGACTTGAGAATAGTTTTTATCAGCCGAAAGCTCGTCGATTTTAGTTCTTATACATATGTATAGGAAGGTTATTATGTATGCATGTAAAATAAATGATATATTAAACTGAAATAAATCCATAATTGAAACTTTGCATAACATTGTTTGGTTTGAAAGGCACGCGGTTCAAAGCTTGCTTGGTAGTAGCACGTTTGGCATGCAATTACATGATGGTAGCTGCAAACTTAAGAATGTTATGTTATCATGTAAGCTAGTGTGTCATTAGCTTAAGATATACACTCATTTTTGTTTATAAGGATAACGTTTATATTCTATAAAGTATAAAAATGGGAGACATAGGTGTAAGCTGGGAAAAATGTAAGTCGTCTTGTCGTTGAAATGAACACAACGCTTCAATTTTATGTAATGGGATAGAATGGAAGCTATTACATCGAATCTCATGCTTTTTATGGAGTTACTACAGCACTTCAAAGTCTTTAAAATTTAGAGGAAGCACATACAAGAGTGGGGTCCTTAGATTGACGAGCATGTTCCAAAGCTGAAAGCATAAAGTGAGGCTACAATTAACGGGCGTATAAACATCCTGAGACTGCCCCCCTCATCCCAACCCCAATATTCACAGCGAAAGATCAGTATCACACTATTTACCCGGAATGTGCATCAATTATTCTTGACTGCTGTATACTTGCTCCTTGAAATATATTTTATTCTATTTCATTGTAGATTGCACAAGACGAAGAGGAGGAAAGCAGTTCAAAGTTGACGTAGATACAGCTGCTGGTAGTTAAGCCTCGGACAGGAATATGCGAATTTTCCCCCAAATATTCAGTTTTGCCTCCCTAAATTATTTATTGTAGCCATACAATGGCAACAACAAGTTCTACGAAGATTAACTGTCGATTTCAATTTATATGAAATGTCGTAGAACGATAAGGACGCTTTTTAGAACAAGGAGGTACATGTACACATGAATATTGCAAATCAGATGTAATTTTTAACATTTTAGAAAAAAAAATATCTTATGCATGCTTTCAATTTGTCTTCGTTCTTTGAAACCTTAGGCTGGATTAAAAAGTATCATTCACCTGTAGCTATTGGTACACAGCGACGTATCCACATCTACCTCTACGCCGTAGTACACAGCGACGATTCCACATCTATCTCTACACCCTAGTACACAGCGACGTATCCACATCTACCTCTACTCCCTAGTACACAGCGACGTATCCACATCTACCTCTACGCCCTAGTGCACAGCGACGTATCCACACCTACCTCTACTCCCTAGTACACAGCGACGTATCCACATCTACCTCTACGCCCTAGTCACCAACAAATGCCTACCTATTCATTTCTACTTACATATACCTTTATCGCAACTGACACAAATATCTACTACCTCCATCTTCTACCTCTATAACTACCGAGATCAACCTAGGCATAAGTAGCTACTTTTAGCTCTACCTAGATGCGTCCACACGAATTTGCCTATGCCCTACTCTATCTATTCATGTACAAGCACGCTACCAACATGTACCTCTCGATTACCTACTTAATAACGTCGACCCCTTTATCTACCTATAACTGATCCTTCATTTACCTACCTATATTCGTGCCTACGTACCTTTATACCCACCTACCAACGTACCAACCTACCTAACCATCAATAAGTCATCGTCGTATTACCCAAAGCGGGCATAGGCGAACCTACGATTTCCTGTCTCGAGCGCTGTCCCACACCCTGAGTGGGTCAATATTGTCTGCATAGAGACATTATTTAAAATTTCCAAAACAACTTTTTCTTTGGCTACGTTGCGCCCTTTTACCGATCATCCTTCCGGCTAAGCACAGATCTTCCAGTCCAGCCTTCTGAATGCTGTGGCCAATGAACTGATGTTGCCGATCCAGAATTGAATAGAATAGCTCTCTCTCCTGATGGGCACTTTTCAGGACATCTACGTTAGTTACTTTGTACACATATGAAACGCGCAACATTCGTCTGTAAAGCCACATTTCAGCAGCGTTAATGTTACGTTTTGTTTCGACATTGATTTTCCACGACTCACAACCGTATATCAGGGTCGACTAAACTTAACATTTCAGGTGACGCACTTTATGGTTAACTGCATTTTTGCGATCAGTCAGTACCGATCATACTTCACTGGGTTGTTTTTCATAAGTCTTCGCTAATTCACCTACCCCCTACCAGTACCCTCTACATACCAACAAGATGATACCTTACAAGCAGCTCTACCACTGCTGGCACAATATAAATATATGCAGATATCAAGTCTACTTACAATATTGCACGCTGTTGAATGTCTGAACCCTCCCTCCACTTGCTCTCCAAGTATATCTTGAAAAGCCATTTTCTTTCTTCTCTCTGATCAACCATAAAGTTTCAAGGTCCTAAAATTGCTTCACTGCCATTGAAGTGGAGCAGGACCAATTTTTAAACCTATAACATTTTGTACAGTTGTCTATTAGTCAATTCCCAACTATGGAACGCACTGCACAATTTTTAGAGGAGCTCATAATTGGAATCTTACTGAGGGTAAAGTTCTATATTTGACTTACGCTTTTCCGGAAGGTTTGAATGTGCCTAATCTTTTCATTCCTTCCATTCTCCTTGGAATTGCTCACTGGCTTATACATAATGGCACTGATGAAGCTAAAAGCGAAACAAAAAATAAGGTTACTGCTGGTGGTGAGAATTCGGGATCGACTACCCCGATTGTCGACTTTAATATTGCACTAGTTAGTGCAATGGTAAAGTCTTCGTTTTCGGTGTGGGAGATCCTGGGTTCGATCCCCGCCAGCGTCGTAAGCACTTAATGTTTATTGAGTTCTATATATGCATGTATATATATATATATCTATATATATATATATACATAGAGAGAGATAGATATATATATATTACACATATATACGTGTAACTCACCAATGGCTCCGAGGGTAACTGCATAGTGCCTTCCCAAAGCACTGGATTAGACAGAAACTCTTCTCCTCGTGATAAAGAAGCCAGTCGTCTGCCTCTAGGAGTCTGTTGATGATTAAAAACCTTGACCAATAAGGCAGCAACTCATGGAATAGGGAGGTTGTTGATCTCGAGGTTGGTCTTTTTGGAGATAGAGTGGCAGAACCAAAAAGAAGCGCAGTTAGACCAAAGCTCCTAGTGATTTCACTGTGAAGGTTGGCATTGATAACCACAGCGGCATTTATTTTCTTTTTTATTACTCGAAAATAATTGATTGCTAACAAATTTGCATGTTCCTACATATCAGCAGTTTTAACTCTCACAGGCCCCTAATCAGTACGTAGGTTATCAAATACACATCTGCTGTTTTTCAAATACTAAAGATGCCCACCATTCACCCGCCGATTTTAAGAAAACTTTTTGATACTTGCTTTCGGTGAAGGAGAACCATAATTATTCCCGCACGAAAGCCCAAACTTTTAGGCAGACGTCCTTCATTAGTGAAGTTGTACTTGAAGTGGGCGTCACGGAGGGTATATATGTCTTTCCACCTGAATCAAACTTTTAATTTGCTCAAGGGATCAATACTTGCAATATTCAACAAAACAAAAGTTTTTTGAAATAAGAAAACTTCTAATGAAAAACCGATAAAGAAAGTTTGTCTCCAAATCTTGCAAATGATATTCAACCTTTGTTCACCTTTCAAAGTAGAACTCAAGCATTCGATGCTGCCGCTCATTTTATCTGTTTGTTAGTAAAGGAATATGGCCAGCTATCTAGCTAGACTTCCTGCTTGTCCTGCCTGGTAGGGGTGAAAATGTTCCTAAAAATTTGGATAAAATGTTCCATTTAAATTTTCATAAATATTAATCTATTTTTGAGTGATAAATGTCATAATATCAAGATTTCACTGTTTTTCTCGTTTCTTTAAGAAAAAATCCTGCCACAGACCATGGTCGGATGACTGAGTCATTGCCAAACACCAACAGGAGTTTTGTCCTGTCTTCCCCAGATGGTATGAACTCCTCTTGCTTTTGGTAGTTAGTCGATAGGCTAGCAAGTTATGTGCATGCCTATATTTTCTCACCTCAGAACTCAACTCCTGCCATTATAGGGAGCAGGATTTGTAAATATCAAGTTTGAAGAGATACTAGGAAAAAAGAGATAAAAAGCACCCCTCCCGTGTAATGACGTATATTTCAAGACCCGGTAAGGAGTTGGTTTGATTCAATGGGTGCAGCCAGAAGAAATTAATCGTTGTTCCCAATGTCATTGCTAAAAATAAAAGTCTCCTCTGTTCGAGCTATCACCAAGGAAGGGCGAGAAGATATCACCAGATTGGTCCCTCCCTGTTCTTGTAAAGCTCTACTTTAATCTATCGATGGATGAACAGAGAAATATCGTTTATATGCCTCAACTTACGTACATTAATATTTGATAATTCAAAGCTGATAGTAAATTCATGCATATTGGCATATTCATGTATTTACTTATGACTCTTAGTTCTAATTTAATTTATATATGCATTTCGGATACCAGTTGGGCCTTGCGTATGTTGATATTCTCCTTTGTCTGTACCATCTACTGACGTCATTATTGATGAACAAAGGCACTTTACGGCAAGTAGATGTAAAAGACACACATGTTTTGGCGGGAAATGCAATAACAAGATGGTAGGTTTGTAATCAAAAGTCAAATCAATCTCAGTTAGAAGTCACTGGAAATAGCAGATATGGTTGCCGAAATCGGTGAGGTTAGGACAGCACATTGTGAGGGACAAACCGAGATACGTTTCGATGAGACTGGAAGGTAGGTTTGAGTATTGCCAATGAGTTTTTATAGCCGAGCTCCAAAGCGTTTAAGCTCGATCGATCGTTTTCATATATATCGGCCCTAGGCCTACCTTGATCTAGACCTTTACCGGTATCAGTCGAGGACTCGAGGGAAAAAATTTGGTAATAAAAGATAACTTGGAAACCAAACAGGTCCACGTCTATCTAATCAAGAAGTAACTTTTTGAAACCTACCAGGAAATGTCAGTTTTCGGTATTAGCTAACTATTGTGGTCAGATGATTTTCTTCTATCGAAGGGACCATGTGGTAGTACAACAGTGGAACGGCCTACAGTACGTTCTCAGCATATGCGATTGATGATGATTGATGCGGTTTTAACGCCGTGCACTTGTTTGGACCATAGAGCACTTTAAGACCGGACGCCCTTCCTGACGTCACCGATGCCAACGGTCCTTCCTGGATTTGAACCCTGGCCCTCTTAAACTGAAGGCGATGGACGTATCCACTAGACCACGGCGGCTCTGATGCCAGTGCCCGTTTTTTATCTCACATTTTATATGTCATCATGTAATCAGATTAAGCCCACTGTACAGAGACACAAGTCATAAGGATTGTCGTTATATGAAGGACCTACATGCACAGTAATTACTCTAAGTATGGGGAGGGGACTGGGGTAGCATATATAGCATGACAGCCCTTAACCTTAATGCACTTCCATCAGGCTACATTTTACGAAATCGCGCCTAAATCGATCTAGTGTTTATCATATGGAAAAACAGGTAAAAAATTTCCTTTTTGTGATAGATATTGTATTTTCAGCGAGAGATGTTTGCAATTTGTACTTAAAACAAGTTCAAAATTTTGAACCTCTTTCACTAAGGCCCCTATAAGAAGTTCTCCGTTCTATCAGACAGCCTTGTTGTGTACGATAGGTATAATATCCAGAGGAATGAACAAAAGACACGAGTTTTCACTACACACCTGAAAACAAGGTGCGTCTGCATCTA
>JAAAKL020017346.1:0-10646 GCA_010016065.2 Carybdea cf. marsupialis auct. non (Linnaeus, 1758)
TGCACATCCTTTGTTTATCCTACATTGATCTGCTCACTTTGCACATCCTTTGTTTATCCTACATTGATCTGCTCACTTTGCACATCCTTTGTTTATCCTACATTGATCTGCTCACTATCCACATCCCTTGTTTATCCTACATTGATCTGCTCACTTTGCACATCCTTTGTTTATCCTACATTGATCTGCTCACTAACCACATCCCTTGTTTATCCTACATTGATATGCTAACTTTGCACATCCTTTGTTTATCCTACATTGATCTGCTCACTATGCACATCCCTTGTTTATCCTACATTGATATGCTCACTTTGCACATCCCTTGTTTATCCTACATTGATCTGCTCACTATCCACATCCCTTGTTTATCCTACATTGATCTGCTCACGATCCACATCCCTTGTTTGTCCTACATTTATCTGCTCACGATCCACATCCCTTGTTTATCCTACATTTATCCACATCCCTTGTTTATCCTACATTTATCCACATCCCTTGTTTATCCTACATTTATCTGCTCACTATGCATATGATATGATTTTGAAGATCCCTACAACACATTTGAACATCAGGATGCAACCTCTTTTTCTCTTGCACATGCGCAATATGTATTGCTTTTAGAATGCTTAAAATGTTTAAGTCAGATTCTGCTGAAAACATGGCTACAAATCACTTAACTTAAGTAATCCTTCCCCAAAGTAAACACTTCTGAACGATTTCTGGCAGCCAAGCATAGATTTGTGCCTCAATCGATAGCAAATGTCGCCTGGCGTCGTATAGTTTAAGGTTAACTCATTTTGTGGCTCCGAGCATTGCACTGCAAATGAATTGAATAATCGGAATAAAATTGTAATAAAGGTCAATTATCATGATAATTATTTCTTGCTGTTGCTTCATTACTGCTATTAAGAGTAAACAAAGTAATACAAAGATGCTATGATGTTAAGAAGTGTACGAATTATGTTGTCTATCCATTGTAGCATGCATCAATGACGAAGAAAGACAAGAAAATAACTGCGATTATTAAACGATGTGGGTGCAATGTCTTTGCGTCATGTAAAATAACTGAAAAATTGCAGACCATTGCTCAAGTAAATGGAAATCTTGAAATACTTGTGTTAGTGGAAATGATGATGACGTTAAGAAGTTTTTGTGGTTAACATAAAATGAATTAGACCATGGCCAAGGCCAATCTAAGTGGCTGATGGAAATTTTTCGTTAGAAGAAACGGCTTGATCCGTTTAACACTTTCACAGAAAAAGCTTGTAGGTCGGTGCAATAGTTAAGACGACAATTCGGGTGGCATAGATATATAGATAGAGAGATAGATGGATGGATGGATAGATGGATGGATGGATAGATAGATGTAACTTTACAATCACGTAAATCCTATTCATTGTAAATGAGCAGCTTCTAAAAATTTTTAACATGGATATGCACCAAGCGTTTGGATGTTTTTAAACGGTTTTCATAACGACCGTTTATTTGAAGCCTTATAGTTCTAAGCAGAGTAGGCTAACTGTCTATCATGTACTTGTGATTTCGAAACCTGATGAGATGATAAGTTCGTGACCCCTAGGGGTTACCTTTCCCGGTTAAAAACCTAGGAATTAAGCCATTACAAAGCATAAGTGTGGAACATGGTCCATGGTATCGTCAAACTGAAATGAATCTGAGCCTAACCTGTGGTTAGATTAAAATTTACCATCCATAACTGCTTATTGACTCACAGAGAAGTCGAGACACGTAGTAAAGAAAACAGAGATAGAATTGTAGTACTATTATCAACAATTTGGGTGGAGGACTTTTCGAGACGGCAGTTCCTAAAAGCAACTATGGAAGTTTGATGTGTAGTAAAGAACTTTCAGCAGCGCTAAAGAAGTTGTCATTGGCTCTGTTTTCCACTGTGGAGACCAAGGCTAGGGAAGTAGTAGTGCCTACTTTATGGTGGAAAGTAAGCAGGCTGGCAAGAACTTAGCGCTGCTTCCAACTTATAGGGTGGGCTATCAATCAGCCTCGTTTGTATGCCAAGTCCCGACATGCTTCTAGTGGCACTGATGTTAACCCTTGGTTCTTCCACTCAACATGGCTTCAGCAGTAAGAGTTGCAAGAAACTTTCGCTTTTCTGCGCTATCAAAGACGTGCTTACCACTATGTCGAGCCACGACAGTAAGGGGACTGCACCATATACGATGTCTGCGTGTTGTTCCAAGTTCTTTAACTCGACCTAGTGCAGTCTTTGCTACGCCAAAATTGTCCGTGCCGGTGAGATTTTTTGGGGCAGAAGTAGAATATACGGAGGAACAGATACAAGAGGGGACGCTGGAGGTCGTTAAACTTTTCGATAAAGTGGATGCGTCGAAGGTAAGTTTTCTTACTTTGCCTGCAGTGATAACGAATCTGTAGCTGCGTTGCGGCAAATGTTACTACTTAGATCTGCAGTCATGACGAAAGCGAAATTCATCACAAACTTGAGACAGCTCGTTTGCGTAGGCGTATACTATATAGATGTAGCTCTCTGCATTAAACTATCACAAATCGGTCTACGAATTGTTTGTACATGTATCGTCTCTGAAGACGCGTTTAATTTACACTTCAGAATCCTGCCCGGTCCTATGCTGTCCACGACATACGTTCTCGATGTGCATTGTAAGACTCCAGGCGTGAAAACTAGCTGGGGTTGATAGTTCAGCTTAAATAGATCAGAAGTAAATGGCTACTTTAATTGAGCCAAGAATGTGGTAGCTCAGGACACTGTTAGAGATAAGTGTGCAGTCAGTCCAACGAAGCCAGTGGCTAAAGTTACCAATTTGTGAACTTAAAATGTCATTTTTACAGTAAAAGTTCGTGCCTGTTAGCGCACATGTGCTCAGGCCGACATGTTTCAAGTGTATAAATGTAAACGTAGGTTATTACAACTGGCAAGGCTTTCTATTGAGAGTATTTCTATTAATTGAATATGAGTAATGTATGGATTGATGGTATTGATTGTAGGAAGGTACGCCTACTCCTACTAAATGCTATAATAAAGGTAAACGTACACATCTTTCTTTTGATTGCAGGATGTTAAAGCCAAGAAATACGTACTCACTGCTGTAAATTGAACTCCCCCACCCTTTCATTTCAATATAAACATGTTACAAGTTGCTCATTGGTGTCAAGGATTAAAAGCAACACATCCTACCTCGTTCCCCTTTGTTAATACTCATGATATGGTGGTATGTTGTCTTGCAGGAGTTATGTGTAACCAAAAGTCGTAGTAATCATCATTTTATCACAATTAGCATCTGTCACTACCAAGTACATGGTAAGAGAAGCCTCCAAAACACTAGTTTACTATGTGCCCATATAAGACTCTGTGTGCTATATGTGTTTCAAGTGTAATTTAAATCAGTAGTGGTTCTTATTTTGCTCAGAAGTATTTATTTGTTGAAATTTGTTTGGTTGGGGGAAGTATAATACTACACTAAGTGCCAAATTGTGTGACCTAATAACCATATAAACAGCATTTGGGTCATACCATGCCAGTTCATCCAGCCCCTAAACCACCCCTTTAGATTTTTTTCAATTTTGGACCATAGAAAGATGCATATTATTCTATACCAAATCTAAAATTCGAGCCTAAAGAATGCATGGAAAAGGTATTTTTCATGCATTTCAAGATGCCTATTATCAACAAAAATGAGCAGTGACAAATCAAAATCAACGATGGATGACCAACAACCAAAAGCACTATATTTAATATCTGATTGGTATGAAAATCTTGATACTATGTGCTATGTTGTTTTCTGACCTGGGGAATCCAAAAATCACCATTAGAAAAGGGTACTTTGAAGAGAAGCTACATTATTTATGGGAAAATACGAGAGAGCAGAGGCATAAAACCCCACTTGTATTGGCATTTTTTGGAGCTGAATTAATCACTCTTAACATGCCTATAGACAAAATCTAAATTTATAGATATTCTAAATAAGCATAGTTGAAACTTGTATAAAATTGAAGAATGTAAATTTGCATATGAAGTCTTCATGTGCAAACACTAGCCTCAATGGTATTGTATCTATGCCTTTCCAAAAAATGCTCCTACTCCTCTCTTTCATTGAGTGTGTAAAGACATTCGAAACTAGTCTTTCTACCATTAGGGAAGTAAAAGCTACAACAATTTAGTGTCAGTATATACTCTACTGGTAAATGACTGCCACAGAAGAATTTCACAAGCCCATTACAGATGCAATTGATGTTTCAGCAAAAGCCAATGTGTCCATATAGCTGGAAACCAATATTTTGATTTGAAGACTTCACAGTAACACATCAAGACAGCAACACTGAATAGAAAATAAGTTCACAAACAAAACAAATTAGATAAAAGAAATGACAAACAACTAGTTTCCACTAGGTACTGTGAAACTTTGTACTAGTCCACATTGAAAAAATTTTTTTTCAATTCATATCATGCTTAGTAGATAAGAAAATGCCATTTCTGAACCCAAATCCCAACCACCTTTAGCCATCCTCTTCAAATGTCATAAATCTCTGGTATTGCCTGCTTACTTATGTGTTGTTTTTGTGACAGTATTATAACAACAATGAAATTCCTTTTCTGCAGACCATTGTTTACTTCCCCTTATGGAATTATTCTGAATTATACCTGGGGAGAAGTATACCTAACTATATGGTATCTGTGGTTGATGCTTACCTAGTCCTAATATTGCCGAATTGTTGATAATCATCTATCCATACTAGATTCCATAAATAACCATACATGATCTGATTTACTAAAGTTTGACAATGTAGTTCTAAAGAGCAGTTGTTAGCTATGGGAAGAGCTGTGAGAAAGCCCAGAGTTTTATCATACATAAGATGAAACAATAAAGCACTTTAGAGAAGTACACAAGGCATAAGTGTTTTCATTACCTTACGTCACTTTTAGTTGGACTCTGCAAAGGCACACAAGTTTCTTGGATTTCTTCCTTTGTTATGAAAGATTGTCTTACAGAGCTGACCATGCATTTAGAGTTTCAAGTTTGATGAACATTTGACTGAAAGGAATCCGCTTTGAATTGTCAGTAAAAGCATTCTGTGTATCCATATCCATTACTAATGCAACCCACCAATGATCACCATATTGACAAGTAATACAGTCATTTTGTTTTAAGCAATTTATCAAAAAGGGATATACCTCTTCTTGACATAAATGAAAGGAGTGATGAAGAGAGAAACATTCCTCAAAACTGAAATATTTTGTTTCAATACTCATGGCAGACTGGCTAAAAATGATGATAACTCCATGAGCCATTTGCAGTGCTTCCATAATTGTGGTGATCTCCTAGTTGCTTTCTAACAGATATCAAATAATATCTGGTGATTGAAAAAAGTTTTAACCTATAATAGATATCTGTTTTTCTCCTGGCAAAACCAACATATCTGTAGTAACCACCAGAGGGAAGGTAAGTAATAAGCATACATACATGTGTAAAGGGTATTTTAACATATTTCACCAGAATCTAGCATGTAGGGCCAATTTCATGTTTATTTAAGAATTTTAACATCTCTATTTGAACTTTCAGTATTGTTATTTTTGGATATATACAAGATCGTTTTTGCATCAACTGTTGATAAGAGCATTACAAAAGGCTTCAACCAATAGAAAATATCAAAAATATGTGTCCACTGTTGTCAGCTATTCTTAAGTTCCCTACCACTGGAAGCCTTTTTAAATTAAAGAGTTAAAAGAAGCATCTGTGGTCCCCCCCCCCCTATTTGTGCCTGGTGAAAATTAAACAGGTTTATTTGAATTTCCGTCAAACATATTGTGTTTAAAACTGAAGTTCAACTGTTCTTCTGAGATATGCCTCTAAATGTAACAAAGAACAGTCTGAATTTAATGTCACTATTTTTGGACTGTGCATACCATGATCAGGGTGACCACTCATCCTTGAATTCCTTGAAAATGCCTTGAATTTTATTTGGTGTGAAAAAGGGTTTTTGAGTTCACTATTTTCCTTCACTTTTTCTTGATTTTTGTTGCCATGTGAAGCCAGTCTGACTAGTTTGATTTGTGGACACAAAGTATGTTCTTCCTTCTCTGATGTTATTTACTTGAAACTTCTATTTTGTTGTAAAGATGATTGAAATAGGCTTGCTTTAAAAGCTGGCATGTCAAAAGAGTGCCACTTTCAAGCCACCTGGCACACAGAATCGAGGTCCGGGACAGGTTGCAGTCTCAGCTAGTGACCACAAGAACATACTGCAAACTCTATAGAAAAATTAAAAAGTTTCCAGAAGACAGAAACTAGCAATGGGGGACATTGCTGAAGTAAAACAAAGAAAGGTTGACGTTGAAGATGAGTGAAGTGATTGATAAACTGCAGCTGGAGCTGAAGGAACTTATGTGACACTTTCCATGATGAATTTGTTAAAAGCAGTGTAAAATCCCAAGTAGTTGTATAAAAGCCTTGTTTGTTCACTTGATATTTTGATGCAGATCATCTTGTCCTTAACTTCTGAAAAAGTAACCTACAATTCGTCAGCTTTCTGCAAGAAGGGCTTGACCCTCTATAATTTGAACTGTGTGGTGGAAGATGTTGTAGATGTTAGTTTTCAAAATTAACTTTAAAATTAGGCATTTTGTAGGTCTCAGAAACAAGGGAACACAAAATTGCCAGGGGTTTCACCTCCAAGCCACCTGGCACCTCAGAACACCCCCTTGACCCCAGTTCCAAAGCAAGCTTGCTTCTTTTGCTGGCCCTCAAATCCAAATACGTAGATACACCCTGTTTCATGTCCTTGAAGTTTAAAGAAAATCCTGGAAAACTCCTTCAGTTTTTTTTGGAGAAAATCGGTGGCCACCCAGGCAATTTGTAGGTCCCAGGTTCCAATCTGTGTGGTGACATTTAAATGTTCTCTAGTATCTCTTCAAAACTTGATGTTTTTAAATTCTCTCTTCTTGGTAAGACGTTCCACATAACAGCATCAAAGAGACTTCTTGACATTTCAGATTTGTGCTGTAGAATTACAAAGCAACCTTTTAACAAAGAGTACATACCCTGGGAAGAATAATTTGTTTATTTAGAGATAGTTGAATGAATTGAAACAGTGAATTATGATGATCCTCGTACTAGAATTATGCCTTGAGAGATTACCATTTGGGGATGTGTCAACTTAACTAATACAGATATAGAAAGCTTAAGTTGTCATTGATTTGACTGATATTTTCCATTGTGTAGGTTACACTAGATGCACATTTCATCAATGACCTTGGGCTGGATAGTTTAGATGTTGTAGAGCTAGTCATGGCATTTGAGGATGAGTTTGGTAAGTAGAGCATTCCTTATTACCTTATTACATAGAAGTATTGGATGTGACGTGATCTGCTTTAATCCACCATGCAGCAGTATGATTAAAACTAGTTGTTAACTTCTTAAATATTTTCATTAGGAAATCATTTTTCCATAACAGAATTTAAAAGTGTTACCAGTCAGAACAAACCCTAACATGCAACAAGAAAATGAGATGACAAATAGGTTTCTTAGATGGAAGTCATTCAGCATTTAGTGTATAATGCATTCAACACTTTATATAGTCTCCCTACCAACACCTGAAGGTCCCACACCTCAATGCAGTGCTATGACTGAACTGCCTCAGATGGTTCAGACACATCCATAGAAGTAAGACATGGATCAAGTGGTGTGAGACAGCAGAGTTAACAGGCAGATCCGGTAGAGGAAGACCAAGGAAAACCTGGAATGAGACTGTGACTGAAGACCTTCGTGCCTGTGGCCTCACCATGGAAATGGCAAGGAACAGGGATGAGTGGCAAAGAAGGATACGGTCGACAATAAGGCTGTCCAGCCCCCTGTAAAGAGGAAAGATGGATGTTAAACTGCATGCTGCTGATGATGATGATGTATTGCTTGTATTTGTATTATGTTGGCAGGCTGTGTAGTTCACTATTTTATGAAGAAACCTCCATAAGTTTGAGAGTGGTTATAGCTCATATCTGTGTGACACAGTCCTAAATGTCTGCCTTTAAGGAAATAGTCATTCATTTTACCGTAGTATTTGAATTTGCTTGACAGCAGAGAAAGTAAACTGTGGCGATGTTAATAAATAAATCAGCTCTACACTGTTCCAACCCTTTTAAAGCCACTTTTGACTTGACTCGTTTCAGGAGCTAATTTTATTGATTTTGTTGATTTTAGGTGTTGAAATTTCAGATGAAGAGGCAGAGAAGGTCTTCACAGTTAATGACACCGTAGAATTATTGAAAAAGAAGCTGATGAGTAAGTTTGGTGCCACTATCAGTTCTTTACCAGTAAATGTTAGGACAGGAATATTATATTTTTTGAAAATATTTACATTAATTGGAGATGTTTGTGTTTGTTGCTTAGTCATAAACTTCCTTTTTCGCATAAAGCAATATGAATAAGATAGTACCAATGATGTATTAGCAACTGTTTGATGGTTTTACTATTCATCTAGGGTCACTTTTCTAGCTCTTCTTATCTGAGGTCAATAATGGAGAGAATGCTGATGTGCAACCTCTAAGTGATGTTTAACTAGACGATTGAGCATGGCTTGTGCCACAGAAGCACTCAACAAATTTAACTGGGCTTCTATGGCTGAGCATTGTCATCTTCTTCATCAGGGTATGGAAGTACCTGAAAGAAGACAATGACTCGGATTTTATAGTATAGAAGTAAGAAGTTATTTACATAAGAATGGAGCATGTGGCCGTGTGGCCTAAACCTACCCAGGTTCGATTCCAGCGCAGGGAAGCTTTGACAACTTCTCTTTACCATAGTCACGGGGCCCACCCAGTCCATGTGAGGGAAATTGGGAAGACGGAAACTCAAGAAGCCCGTCGGATGGATTGTACCTGTGTTTGGATAGCCTAGTCTTATCACACATCTGTCACGCTGAATATGCTTGAAGAACACGTGAAGGGTACAAATGACTGTGGTCTATTCAGCCACTTTCACGCTAATTGACAGAGTAGGTTGCTCAGCTGATAGAACAGTTGGGCGCCCATACGTCGGTGCCGACGGGAGAATCCATCCGTCAATATACATAATCATAACACTGGGAAAAAAACTGCCGAAAGCAGAGATTTTTTTCTTCTAGTTTTTAGTAACTGGGAATGACGTGGATGAAAGCCTTTGGCAGCAGCCTAACCTAACATATGTCAAATTTCTGTCAGTAGTTAATAGCCTTAATTGCGAGTTTATAGCGATTGAAATACCAGTCGATAACAAGCTTTGTATATTACCGCTTTATACATATACAACATTTGATATATGCCACCATTTTCCGTGTAGGCAACCTCAACGTTATGATATTTAAGAATGAGTTCCCATCATTTAAATGTCCATTGAGGGAAGCGGTTTCTTTACTTACTGAACAAAATGTCCGCTTCTTATGAATTTTAGCCTATCAGATGAACACACCCATGGATATTTTTATAGGGTGGAAACCGAGGCAAAAGACAATGAAGACGCTTTCACTTCACTAACATTTAAGGTCAACATTTTAATGCTTTTCTGCAGGATTACATGCATTGTTTACTTTGATGAGCCCAGAAGAAACAGGGAACAATGAGCAAGACTGTTTAGAGACTATATACGTTCATCATTGTATTTCTTCCTTTTCCTCTTGTAGAATAACCCAAGATAGAAGAGAAAAAACATTCGACAAGAGATGGAACTGTATATACTTTTGATAGCGTCAACAATTCAGTGAAGGATAGACATTTCTGTGTGTTTCTCATCCGAGACTTCATCGTGTTTGGCAGCTGCCTGTGCCAGGAAGCAGATACTTCGACTCCTTCGTGTGTTCTTTAACCTTTTGCTTTTGCAGATCTGATAAGTAATCAGCTACTGAACCATTTCGAGTATGACAAATGTCAACAACGTATTGTCAATGAATATTTTAGAACTTTGTTGGAATGCTTTAAATATTTGAAAAATACAACGAGGAGCCGATTTTCGTTTCTTGAATTTCACTACTCTTATCTCTCCCACAACCTTCTGATGAAGACATTTAACTGCAATATAATTAATGCTTTCTTTCAGAGAAACATCCATTTGGTTGATTTGATCTTCTTGCTTTTTATCATGTACTAACACAGAGCGGCAGACTTCGATCATTTCAATCGCAGTTGGGGTTGCACTGTAAGTTTTTGTTGGAGCATCTCGAGTTCGTCCCCAGAGTAAATCCCGCTATGCTAAACGCTACCGGCGCGTTTCACTCAATGCTCTCGGGTATGTTTAGTCGACCGAAACTTCAATAGACGAACATTTCTTTGATCCTTTATTGTGTATTAAACTGTCAATAGCGATAAGTTCCCTTTTTTTAGTAATTGCTCTTGTTTTGGTTGAATAGGTTTGTACTATTATTTGTTCATGTGCTAATTTTTCTTTCCAGTTCTTATGTTGAGTGAAAAAGTTAGTCAATGTTAAGAGGAATACTTCGTCATTTATGAGGAGTGGTTTATCTCACGTTTACCGTATTGCGTCCAACGGGTCGTTTGGTGGTTTTACAGAAATGTTGGAGTGATTACCCCTGCAAGGCAATGAGACTCCCTCCTAGCACCCCTGCAAGGCAATCACTCCAACATTTCTGTAAAACCACCAAACGACCCGTTGGAC
>JAAAKL020017347.1:0-10645 GCA_010016065.2 Carybdea cf. marsupialis auct. non (Linnaeus, 1758)
TTTCAGGTAAAATTTGAATTTTTCAGGTAAATTTAGTCTTACACCCCCCCTCCAGACATGCCATCGCGACGCCTCTGTTGAGAAGATCTGGTTAATATATATAGATATATTCCATTTAGTATCAATCTTAGTATATATATTAGTATATATAAATTGCAGCTGGAGATCACATTTCAGCATGACGCAGCTCTGCGTGACAATAACAACTCAATTCTGGTAAGAAGATATTAATACCACCGCTTTTCCAGAGCTACCTAGAATTTGTCAAATATTTTAACGATGGTCCGTAGCACCTACGTTTACGAAGCTGGTTTCTCAGCAATTAACAAAATTAAATCAAAAGGACATTATTTAACCGACATCTGGTAGACTTTTTAAAGGCAGCAGTCACAAGTAAGCAGCCGGCACCTTCGTGCAAAGTTAGCCCTTTAATGTGATGACCAGTAATGTTTTATATAGGAGTAATAAGTAATTGTAACTGTTGTCCTTAAACAATTTTATGAGTTATTCTGTCACGAGTAACCTGATCCATCGGATGGAAATTTTCTTACAAAATTGATAACTATTTACGTAGATTGGGCAGAACTAGCCCAAGCACAAGAAGGTTTGACAGCACTGCCCTAAATGAAAACACTTGTCCGAATGTCATTTTCCAAACTCTAGTATTCCTTGCAACTGTCTAGCGGGTCAGGACTAGTCAATTGAGAAGAATCGTTCCAGTGAGACCTGCGGATAGCAAGGCCTTTTCTAATTACTATGGTAACGTATTCCTTCCTCCCCTTCCTCTTTTCAATAAAATCCTCCCAATATGGCTGTCATCGCACGTAATAGGTGGGTGTTTTGTTCTTGATATTTGGTTTGAGTGGAGACCTGGATGCAAACGATAACACGATATTGAATATCTCGCTCATCATATTGGTAAAGCTGAAAAAACATTAAGATCACGCTTGTAGGAGAATAAATGTAAGAGCACGGACAAATAATCAGCGAAACATATTTATTAATCATTTCATCATTCTTGACGATACTATTAGTATAGATAGATTCAGACACTTAGTTGATCACGAATCCGCAGATGTAAGAGAGAGAGACAGAGAGAGAGACAGAGAGAGAGACAGTAACCTACTGCACTTATGAGGTAGCTGTCTGACATCACATGTGACACCTGTTGACGATCTCAGTGTGACTAAATTTGGTTATGGAGATGTGCAAATCTTAACAATTAAAAATAGTAAGCCTATTAGTCCCATTTCGTTATTAAAGTCAGTGTAGGTAGGGTCCGTATCGTTGTCATATTATAAAATCTATCCCTCTTCAGTGGTGTCCTAGAGTCCCTTCACGATATAATGCAATAAATATACCATCAATATCTAGTTTAGACATGTGGTCAGGGGAGTAGAGGGGAACTGATTCTAAGCTATTGGTGGTCCTCCTAAATATCTTAGTCAAAGAATGCTTTTCTTCCAATTTGTTACCACGAAAGTGAGGCCCTGGCTCCATGCCTTTTACATCTAGTAAGAAAAAAATAGCCGCGACAATCGTGCCGTCCTTTTAATTTCCATTTGTAGAAGCATGTACGCAGAAGCCCTCTTTAAATAGCACAACTTAGAGAGGCACCAGGAGCATTTCAGCATATTGGATTATACTTAGGGTCTCACAGTAGAAACTTTAACAGAGGAAAGGGCACTGTTGTCGGCCAAAGTATGGTAAGTTGCTCCAGCAGAGAGGTGTTCATGGGTAAAATGTTGAGAAATGCTGTTGCCGTGGACGTTCCGTGATCCTTACATGAAGAAGCCGCTGTCTCTTGCAACTTGAATTTTAGACTTCGGGTGCAGCTGGTCGAGGTCAGGAGTACTCCATGGTATTGCATAGTGTTTATCTCTGCACCCAATTGTTTATTGCAAAGATTAGCGACATTGATAGGTTAATAGTCGACAGTGCTCTAATTAAATATAATCACCCGAGCGTTATAAGAGTTGGGGCTGCAGAAGCTTGTGATGGCGGCGACTGACATAGTGTATCGGTCTGTTGAATATGTTGGAAAAGTACCATCAGTTATATCTCGAATTGGCAATGTAAAAGATGCAAACGTTTGCGCCGTTGTCATTCCAGGAAATCCAGGTGCTATAGAATTCTATGATGTATTTATTGAGAAGCTTTTCGAGCTATCGAATGGAAGTCTTCCCATAGTTGGAATAGCTCATGTAGGTAAGCCCATTCAGCATTCTTGGATTTCAACATACATCTGTGACCACAACAAGTAGCGTTTTTAAATTTAGGTAGAAAGACTTATAGGGTCATCCAAACTAAATAATAAGAATAAGCAGATGAGGCCCACAAAATTCTTATTTTGGTACCGGTAGATGTCGGGAGCTCAGCCGGAGTCGTATCATTGTTCGGGTAGTATACAGTATAGTACAGTATGGGCGGATTTATTTGTTTCATTCAATTCCGAAGAACAGGCGTCTAGACAGGTCCTCTATTAATCTGCTGATGCAGTGCTCATACGATTGCCTTGAAATTACAACTTAAGTCAGTGTTATTGTAGTGTACTTTGTAGAGCTTTCATCGCCTCTGGTACCTAACTCACTCACATGTCGCAATGCAGGGAGGTTATGCCATTTCTTTGCAGTTCATTACAGTTCATGTCTGAATCTTCTCTTGATGGAAAACTTTGCTGTGATGCAACAAATAGATATTGATTAGTAAATTGTGTGCATTATGTCAACTCTTTTGTTCGGAGCAAATTACACAGTCAGTATGAGTACAAACAGTCATTGAGATTAAGTTTCCAAGTGCTAAAAGAATTGTGGAAACCTACATGTGTTGGCATAGTATTTGACCTGTCTGATATAAAATAGTTAGCAGTTAACAGCTTCATCAAAAGAGGAAGATAAGAAAGCAAATCTTTTCAGAGTGGTGGTGTATACAAGGTTTACAAACTCCAGGTGAGAAGGGAGGATCTGAAAAGATGAAGTATGAAGGAACTTTAGAGAAAAGTATAATTTCCCCAGCCATTAACCAAGTGCCCACACAATCCTGGCCTGCTGCTTCACCAACTGAGCTAAAGTGACCAAGTGATAACATAGTTCACTTTATTCTAGTTGGCAAATGAGCTCCCAATGCTCAACTGGAGGACATCTATATCCAGGTGAACAAAGTTTGGGGACCAGCTTCTCTGCACCATGTGACCTGAACATTGAAGGACTGCCATCTGTCCAGTTGTGCTGTCAACAGCCCATGGAAAGTTGCAAAGTGTAGTTAAGAAGAGAGTGTAACTTGAAGATTTTAAGTTTGAAAAGATTTTAGTGATAATGTCACCACCATGATTCAAACAAACTCTGTGAACAACTTCACCAGAAACTGTTATTCTACAAAAAGAAAGAGAGTATCAACTATCAGTATATTAAGAAGACTCAAGGGAAAGGAACCACAGGCATCATATAGTCAATGGAACATCTTGGTTGATTTGAATATGTTCTTGACATTCCTACTTGTAACAAAGTGCAGTGAACAAAGATTATTGTCTGGAACAAAGACATTAAGGATGGGATTGACATTCCTACTTGTAACAAAGTGCAGTGAACAAAGATTATTGTCTGGAACAAAGACATTAAGGATGGGATTGTCTTTAAAATTGCAGTCCCCTGGGAAGACCATTTCAATGAAGTTGAATTTGAAAGTAATATTGTTGAGTCCAAAGCAACTGGCTGACAATTTGAGTACTATCACTTTTATTTATCAAACAGGGATTGGATGGGAACAAAACACATTAAGTTACCGGTATTCAAGCATCAGTTTTGTTTTAGTGCTCTAGAACTAACCAAATGTTGAACAAAGGACAGTAAATGGTGGCAAAAGCACCCTTCTGATTGTGGCTTATGAGAAATGACACGTCACAGCTGAAGTTGTAAATGTTAACACTGGGCAGCTATCACCAGCAACCAAAGAATACCTCTTATAAGAGGGTCCCTGCCAAATCACAATCTGTTCAAGAAGCAGGGGCCAAAACTAGGCAATGTAGTACTTGCCAGATTCTGCCTAGTTGGTTGTTGTGTAAGGTAAATTTAGGTGGTTTTTCCTCAATTTTAAGAAGCCATAGGAAATTGTTAAACAACATGAACAGCTTTCAGGTCATGCCAGGCTCCACAGCCTTTGCCTCCTGCTCCACAGATTATCTAATTACATATGAATTGAAACTTGGTTGAAATATCCAAAGTTATGCTGATTACATCTATACTACATAGGTAGGTACTAAAGCTACACTGAAAAGAGCAACATTAGGAGTGAGCAGGATCTGTGCAGATTTGATGGTGACCAGGAAGGGAGGCAGAGATTAAGCACCAGAATGATGGAATGGCTATTTATATAAGTGAATGAGCCTCATGTTAACACCAGAAGCACCTGCAAATGCAGAGCGTTGACATAGAAGATCAGATACTATGGGGCAAATCTCACATTTTGAGGTGCAATCCTCCATGGACAGACAAGGTAGACCATGATAACAACATGAGAAAACTTTGCACACTGTGAAAGCTTTTCTAATATTACCCAACTTGACACCCCATAAGCTTCAATTTTCCAAGACCTTGAGATTAACCCCATTTCATATGGAAGCCCTCTCTGATAATGAGGCTGGGGAGAGTAGCATGGTACTAGTTATGGGAATGTATTGTGACTTCCTGATGTTTCCAGACAGTTTCATATAGTAAATTTACCCCAGGTATGTACTTATTTTCCACAGCCCCTTGGTGTCCACTGAAGCAGTCATTAAGATTGTATCAAATAATTAGATTTTTTTTTTGATGTAATGTTTGTTTATTTCTTACCTCCTGCAAACAGGACATTCACCAGTTTGGTATTACAAACAAGATGTACATGACTGGAGTGAAGGAAATGACAAGGTTGTTGATGAACAAGTTGAACACAAGGAAATGTTTCTTAATTCAGTTATCCCAAGTGTTAAAAAGTTGGTGTTAATTGGACATTCAGTTGGTTGTTACATTGCTCTGAAACTTTTGCAGAAAAAGGAAATAGCTGAGAGAGTTCTACAAACTGTCCTACTTTTTCCAACAATAGAACGGATTGCAAACACCCCAAATGGTACATTCTGGGATCCCGTGTCAAGATACTTTAGATGGGTGTTTTCTTACATTTGTTTTTTCTTGTCCATTTCTCCAAGTTGGGTCAGAGAATTAGCCATCAATTGGCGCACAAGCTGGAAAGGAAGGGTTGTTCCAGCCCGAATCCGAGATCACTGTGCATTAGTCATGAACTATACATTAATGAACAATGCTTTAATTATGGCTAAAAATGAAATGGATGAAATCAAGGAAATAGATGAGTCCCTGAAGCAGACAATTCAGGAGAAGCTACATTGCATTACGTTTTATTATGGTATCACAGACAGATGGGCACCATTAGATTTTTATTACAATATGAGAGAGATGTTTCCAGGTGGTGATGTTCGTTTGTGTGCAAAAGGTTTTGAACATGATTTTGTTCTGGATGGGTCTACTGGTGTAGCAGAAGTGGCATGGGATATCATGTCAAAGGAAGTGTTGAGTTTGGTTGAGTTGACAGATGAGTAATAGTGAATGATGTTTACTTTTATATGTTTGAGTATAAGAAATAGTCACTTTGATATAATAGTGGACTATATCTCATGGTTTATAGGAATCATACATTGTGATATTTATCAGGTATCCGTGACTTTCTATCTTTCCACCATTTTCTTCTTTTTTATTGTGGAGGTTTAGGTAGTGGATAGGTGAGGATTCCGCATCAGAGATATATGGAGAGTTATATCACATTTATCTCAATAAAAAGTTTATGATAGAATTCAGTATAGAAGTGTATAATTTTATTGAAATATTTCTGGTACACTGACAGCAGAAGACAATAAAGTGGTTGGTATGATAAGCCATTGACAAATTATGTCATTACTTTTGCGAGTACATCTGATCCGGATTTTATGAAAAATTGCTTGCTTGCACAGGATGTGATACCTCTCTTCCTCCTTGTATACTAGCATATGCTTTTTTCTTTTTGTCTGAGCCCAGATATGAATTCCACCATCCATTCCACCAACAGGCATCACCTTCAATGCAGTTTACCTATAGATGGAAAGGAAATTTTGTCAATATCTCCTGGATTTCTTTAATCCAGCTAGTTACAATTTCTATTTGGAAAGATCAACAAAGATAATAAGCAGAGTTCTTGCTTTTTTCCATACTGTGCAGAAATGCCAAAAAATTGATGTGATTGCTCTTATGTGTAATTTCAAAGTTAAGGCCATCCTTTCCATGAACTATTTGATACCCAGAATTATAACATTACTGCTACTGTACAATAACTGAGTCAAAATTGTTCACTTGTCAATTTCACATTCTTAGGTGACTTTATGTATGAAATATTCTTTAGGTTTAAAATATTCAGTAAAAAAGAGATAATTTTCATGTGAATTTGCAGAGTGAATTAGTTTCAGGCATTTGCATTGTTAAAGATTAGCCCCTTTCCCTGGGCTTCCCATTGTTAAATCTCTCTTTTAAAGTCAGAGATCCCTGAATTTATACCATTGTGAGATTTTTGTTCTTTAATGTTACAAACACATTATCCTTCACTCTTTTGTCAAAAGAGCATCTCTTTTAAGAAGGGTTGAACATTTTTATGTTTTAAACAAGGGACAAGGCTTTCATACTGGGTGGAAATATATTTTAAACAGAATGACGAGAGGCCATATTAAACTTCAACCAAGTGCAACAGACAGTAATAATGAGCTAGTGAGATAAGGGATAATGTTTCAGGGATTGAAACCAAAACAAGTAGTTAGTGGAAATACCAATGTGAAAATAGCATCGCTTACATGAAGTCATGTGGCCATTGAGTGTAGTGGATGTGGTTCTTTTTCAAAATTTTATAGTTTAACTTATAGAAGGAATTGTCAAGTATAAGTACATAGTTTTTACCTTTTCACTTGCTATTAGGGTTACCGACCTTTTCACTTTCTATTAGGGTTACCTACCTTTTTCAGGTAATAATCTTTGGTTCTGCTCAGTATTTTGAGGGATTTTGCTTTAGGAAAAAAATCCAACTGTTTCTTTACTTTATTTTTGTATTATCAGTATTATGTTGTCTACCGTTCAATTAAGTTATTTGTAACATGCACAAGTTTAATGATATTTGGCTGTATGTGTAACATATTTGTGTGTCTCTAGCGTAGATAAGATGGGGCACAAGTCATCAAGATTGTTGTAGTGCAGATGTATAGATACAGTAATATCAGAAGATAATCCACCAGGGTTACGCAGTTGCCATATCAGGAAGATGCTTGTGTATCATGCTAACTAAATTTTGAAAGGCTTTGCTTGACTTGCTGCACGCATTCTGGCTATGTCGTTGAGAAAAATGGACATCCTAATTATACAGCTACTGACTTTGCCCTGATAAAGCACTGCATCATGGAAGAGTAATACAAAGGCAAGGTGTATTACCAGTTACACTTCTTACAAGGTTTTTAGAGCCAACTGCACCTAGATAGTGAGATATTCAAAATTCTAAATGCTTCAAATAGATGAGCAATCTAATCAAGCTTTACAAAGGATCCTCATTTTCTCTCGCTGTAAATTATGTTTTAGAGTACAGAACAGGCCTCTCCAACATTCCAGTAACCCCTTGCATTGGCTCTAATCCCAGCATGGATAGTGGGATGTCACATTTCAGATCCACACTATTACTCGCTGCCCTCAACTTATCGAAGGTATGGAAATAGCTTCATGTTTGTAAGCTTTCAAGAAGTGCCTTGTTATCAACATCATTTGCAAAGACTAAGATTACATTTTTTAAACATAGTAAGGCATTGACATACGAAATTCTGTGCAGTGGCGGAAGCTTAGATTTTTCCGTTATAAATCAAACTTCATTGTTGTTGTTGTTGCTGCAGTCCTTGTAGGTACATGCCGTCCTGAAAAGAGAAGACCTACCTTTGTAAACACTCGAAGCGAGTATTTCGATTAAGAAATAGCTTTTTATTTCGTCATCAGAGCAATATTTCAACTTGAAGCTTTGTAAGAAAATTTGTTATTAGAGCCGTTTTGTTTTGTATCTCATTTAGAATTGTAACTTAACCATTCTAAAGAATGTTTCACCCCTTATGTAACTTTTGTAAGTAGTTCTATGCCACCTCTATGCCATCTTCTTGACTCCATATTCTTCAATACATGAGCATATGAGTATAGGCCAAGTTTCTTCATTCTATTGTGAAATCCGTAATTGGGCTAATCTTACCAACGAATGCAGTGATGATATCTTAGTTCCATGAATTGCACAGTGTGTAATGAAAAACCTTTTTTACCTGTATGGGGTCTTCATAATGACGTGCGGATCAGGAATTCATACAGGAATAGTAGAATGTACCTGTTGCTTCTATTTGTGGGTTTATTTATGTTATTTACAAGTTGAATATTTACATCTAATGTATTTCAGACCTGTTAACTTGAGAAGAATTATGGTGTGCAATACGAGTTCAAGCTTGCATTTGGTGTCTAATTATTTATTGATGTTGTCTGACCTTGTATTTATGGAATACGAAGCGTCTTTTATTATTTTTTGACCAAGGAAATGAATCTTTGACCTTACTTCAGATCTACGTCATTCCATATGATGTCATACTTAATGAAGTGTTTTGATTTTGATTTTGACAAAGGAAACGAAGATTTCACTTGAGGTACTGCAAGTATAAGGAATTTTCCGGGTTTTTTGTTTTCTTGCCAAATTATATTTGAAGTTTTCAACCAGTCGAGCGATCGTGTGAAACCTAGTGGCGTTGATAGGGCTACAAAATCTGAAAGGGGCCAGATTTTTTAGAGCAGGCTAAATGATTTCGTGACCTACTTACTTAATGTTTTGAATTTTTGGGTTATCATGGATTATTCCATATATAAATTGGAAATAGTGAAACCTCGTATTCAGAAAGTACGTTCTCTAATAAAAGTTTTAGGCATAAACAATTCGTTCTATTTCTATGATTCCTTTAAAATTATTTGCAGGAAGGACATATACATTTTCACGTTCAAATCGTTATAAACCAACGAAATGTCAATTTTGGACATCCTTTATAGTAATCGGTTGTTTTTTCTACCTCTTCCAATTTACATTTTCTGTGTGTCCGGGATTTATCCCCCCCACCACCACCACCACCAAAGCTGCTATGTAGAATCTATTCTTCATCAACAGAAAGTAACTGCAAGATTTCGTAAATGTTTCTGATTATCGGTATGTTCTCATTGTTTTCAAAATCTTCATTTGTCATTTCGGAATCGTTGTTATCGTTGTTAAAAAAAGCCTGTGCCACTTTCTGTACTTCCTCCTCGCTCTCGTCCATGCCCCCTGAGCATTTTCAACACCAGTCGTGAAAGGAAAATTGGCTGTTATTCATTAGACAGTGTCCGTCAAGATCTAGACGCCGACAATATTGATGATAATTTGTATCATTGAACCGAACATAATACAACGATGAAGAATACAAGAATGGAGAGCAAATTTGTCAGCAAAGTAGGTATCAAAGCGATGAATAACTTACTTCATTCCTTGTCAGGTGCAAACTGATTATTGTTGCAACGAGAAATACTTTCATCACGATCGCGAAAGAACAAGGGATACAGTTCTGGACAGTTTGAGGGTAAAAACAACGGATGCACATTGATAAGCAACAACGTACAGGCTTTTAGCTTTAACTCCAAGAAAAGTATTTTTGTCGTGAATAAATGTCTGTAGACATCAATGTTGGCGTTTTCCTTCCTGGTAGTGGCAATATCAAAGAGATGGCTTACTATTTTTTGGATAAGAAATGAAAATTAAAAATGCAAGAACCAACGTTCTTACCTTCTCCTACCCCCGATAAGAGGTTTGTTTTTGTTCGCTTTCCCGGTGCTCCTCCTGACAAATACCCTTTTTGAATCGTCCCTAAGTCAATAAACGCATTGCAATTTCCTAAAATAGTTGTTCAAAACGGTCTAAGAGAGGTTTTAAAGCAATGTTTTTTTATTTACTTGCACATTACCCTTTGGCGCACTTATTTTTTAATACGCAATTACATTGGATTAATAAGGAACAAAAGTTGTTTTTAAAACTGGTTTTCTTTGATATTTACTGTATCTGGTGCCGGTGCCAACTGCTGTCAGTATCAGCGTATTCAAGCGATCACATACAGCTTTGTAGGAAAAACTGCCAAACGGATGACAGGAAAATGCGCCATATTTATACGGTACTTGATTCTTTAATGAAAGACTTCTCCAAAATATGGTTTGGTGATAAGAACACCTATTCCCCGGGTCTCCAGGTTGCACACAAGGGAAATGCGTTCAAATATGAAAATAGGCAGCACGTAGTCCCGGACAAATCCCGGGTTGCCCTTCGACAAGGTAAAGCATAGTGTCAAAGGTGAAGTATTAACGAACCGTAAGTTACTGCTCGGTACCATCAAGAATAAGCAGATGCAATTCCCAAGACATATTGTTCAGCAAATGAGTATACAAGTATACTTCCCCACATCGGACTGTGACGAAGCCACATCACTTAGTTTCTATGAGAAGATTGAACAACAAATACGAGAGTTGGGAGGGAGAAGAGACAGGATGACAATAGT
>JAAAKL020017348.1:0-10645 GCA_010016065.2 Carybdea cf. marsupialis auct. non (Linnaeus, 1758)
ACGAGGAGGCTGATAATTTCCTCCATAACAAAAGAGATCGATGGAAAACGCAAAAAGCGTTACAAGATCAGGCAACATATTTCAGAAACACGTGCTCCTTCTCACATACAAACTGTAACCAATACAATTAACAGGAAGCAACGTAACCATGGAAGCCTACACGTTTGCAATTAACTTAATAGCCTAATTTGGCAAGGCATCAGAACTCTAACGTTACCCTTGGTGATTTCCAGAGGGTGGCAAATGTCATTTCAATTGACAAAATTGGGATATTCTTTTATAAATAGCATTTTACATTGCCTCCTCACAACTTCCAGGCTAAAGGTTTCTAAGTTGTGCGAATTTTATCCTTTGAAACAATATTCCAATTTTTATGAAATGTGGTAAAAAGTCTTAGGAAATAAAGAAACCGGTAAATTCTGAGAGGGAATAGAGGGATATCCCAAATGTGATTTACTTTTACTTTGGGTTTTTTGAAGCAATGGCAATGATTAAACCTGCAATATCAATATCAAGTCTGTACAGAGGTCAGTCCTTATCCCTCTAGGTATGACTCAATATTATGAAATGGGAGGTGGAAACAGGGTTTTCGCGCCCCTCAGGAAGGAAATTGACGATTTGACGTATCATGTTTCACACAGCACCACGTTTGGGATGTCATTTATCCTCTTTGCAAATTTTTAATCTTTACATGATGAAGTCCATTTTATTGGAGGTCCCATCTCCACCGGGTTGATACTTCTGTTGATCTTCAATGAATAAAACTTAAATCATTGAATCAGAGATGATGAAACACTTACGTTATAAAATCTCTGATTGAATTCAACATAAGTATCAACCCGGTGACGTTAAATTCATCCGTTCTTCTCTTAAAATATGTACGAATTAAATCAATCGTTCTGACGCGGCAAGTGTATATCTGGTGATTTGATGTAAGTTTGAGCCACATTAAATGTACGACATGATATGATTGTGCACTGGTTATTTTCAACCTTCTCTCTTCGGAGAAACTGAGGAAACACAACCTACCATCTTAACCACCACCCTTCTTTCTCTGTTTGATGGTAGTGCGTGTTGCCACCTTCAAAGATTTTAAATTTTCGATGTTTGTTTTTACATTTTGTATTAGGGACATGTATTTATGAAATTCAACTGCTCTGTGAACAAGTGGTGATTCAACAGCTGTGTTATGAAGATGTAATTATGGAAATTAGTCTGTATTGTTCTTATATCATATAAAAGCCTTGTTGTAAGAGTTGGTAATTCAGTATGCGTATGAACTGTTTATGGAATGTAATTAGTAGAGCTTCTTCTCGTTAAGAAATACTTTGGAAAATGTTCACCGCGGTTTGGTTTATCCAGAACTCTTTAGATATCGAATCTATCGTTTCCACAACAAGCTGAATGGCTTCAGAACGCACAATACGGGAAAACATTGCACTAGAGACAGTCCTCTTGAAGCGACATTTTAAATTCCACTGAAAGGAAAGAATCACACTATTAGTATTTATAGACATTACAACGGTATTCGGTGCAACTTATTGAAAACCGAAAGAAAGGAATATTGAGCTTCCAAGGCTTGGTTGGAGTCTTATTTTGTCGCAATTAAAACAAACAGTAATAATAGACTAGGTCTTATAGAAAAAAGTGACTCCCATCCTGGTATTCCATGGTAAAGATGTTTGGAACCTGCACTATTCCCTTATCAAATCTCACGGATCTTTACGATGACTAAGGAATGGCTTGCGAATTCTCATTTGGACACCAATGAAGCCAAACCTTACCGGTAGTTCTGACTTATGACATGACTACCGAGCATATATTTCTTGAAGTAATATTAATGAAAAAGTGAAATTCTGATAAACGAGCACCTTTGGCCTTTATCAGATTGTAACTTAACATGGGAAAGGCAAAATTTATGGTTATTGGATCTCAACAAATGCTCTACAACATTTGTATCGAAGCTCAAACTGTTGAATCAGAACCTATCAAATACAGCCGAGGCAATGCTTTAATTCACCATTTTATTACTTTGCATGGATAGCTTGAACTCATTACCCTCCAGGGTACCTTCTATTTTACTATGAAGGCTCCAATGAATCCCAAATGTGACTACGAGGATTGTGTAAATGCTCTCGCCATTTTCAAGCATCACTCTTCATCTGAATAAATTGTACTGGACCCCTGAAAGAATTTTAGATTTTACTCCTAAGTTAGAAAGCGTTACATAATTCAGCACCGCTTTATATTTAAGGCTTGTCAGCATATCATTAGATCTGTAAGGAGTGGATAATGGAAAGCTCTTCCAATAAAAGAACATTTCGTTTGCGAGCATTTTGTTATACCGGTCAAAAGCTGTGAAACAATCAATTGGATGTTGTAAGATCAACACGCCAACTAAACACCCCATTAAAACCCCTTTTGCTTGTTTAAAACCCCTGGATATTGACCTGTGTTATCTTTAAACCATAGGATATGACCCTGTTAAGACTGTTAAGGATTTACATGGTTTCATAATATAAATGTTACCGATTGGGCTTGAGATTATAGGGTCCTACTGTCCGTACCAGTGTGTGACTGCTCTTGAAGGTGGATCTGTTGTTTAGATCCGATACAGTGAGCACACTTCGATCCGTACCAGAACTGGATCGGATCACAAATGAGGCACAAAAATTCGCCACTACGAGGCAAATTTGACGTAATCTCCATTTATGATCTTCTTTATATTAAGCTTGACACCATAATCCTTGACAAATATTGTTCACGTACAAAGGTTCCATTTCATTGCACTTCGAATTACAATGAAAAGATCCGTACTTTTGTCATATTCGAATTGTATGCAGGGCTGAAGATCGAAATGGGTCTGATCTGGTCTAAAAACCTAGAAATGAGATCGGATCCCTTAAACCAAAGTCTTAAATCTAACCGGGTGGTAACTGCATTATAAGGTCATGACTACAAATGGTAACATCACCATGAGGTTTTATGAAAGAGGTTGAAAAATCTGCTTTCTTACAAATTTTCTGATTTTGAACGTCTAGAGTGTTACAATCCTTTTAAATAAGTAGATCTGTATGCATTAGTCAAATAAATTGTTTTTGCGATGATGTACAGTTTACAGCAATCTTAAAGTTCATACCTAATGTAATAAAATAGTGGTAGCGCCTTTGTTGCCAGGTCAAAATTGCTTTCCCGTTCGCCTGGCAATCTGTCCGCTCCTGAGTTGCTGTCCCTTCCATTAAAAAGCCAGAAACAACTTGCTTAAGAAAATCCTAGGAAATGATTTGTTGTGCAAAATAATTTTCTCATCCCTAGTGTTTTCGGAAATCTGTTTGCTTTTACTTTAGCATCTTTATGTTAAGTGGATATATTTTAATGAACTAATATTCGTGACAGCTAGCTCTAATACTTCAACAAAACTATTTGCTTGTCTCAGTCAGGAACTTAACTTCGAAGGGGAGTGGAATATCCTCTCAACGTAAAGTTTGTAGCAATTTGTTGGGCGTTTTGATTCTGCACAAACTTGTTTGTCGTCTATATGATTGTCCGATTCCATCCATCTTCCTTGGCGTCCTTGACAAGAACTGTCATTGAACAAGTTATGAACTGGAGTAGTATTTTCCCAGAAATGATAGGAGTGCTATAGAGGAGAATTTTATGACTCATCTGACAAGGAAATAAATTACCTGGCGTTTACACTAGGACGTGCCTTGTCTCTGTATTACGAAGATGTAATTGTTATTTCATTTGCATGTTGATATCCCTCATGTTCAGTACACTTCACCAAAGCTAGAAGAAACTTTCAAGGAAATGTCAAAGATTAGACAATGTCTCAAAAATGGTATTATTATGCCCGTAATAGATCCAACGGATCGCCTAACATCTGTATCTAACAAGTAGAAGAGTAAAACCCAATTCATGTCTATCGGTTATCAAATCTCTTCAAGTGCATTGTAACAATGCAGGTTATGTCGGTTTGAAGAAGTCACACATCTGGAATACAAAGTAAGAGTCAATATGTTGTAACATTTTGTTTGTGCTAATGTAGTGAAGGAGCAGGAAGGGAAAGAACTAAATTAGTTAAATTAGTTCATTTTCACCCTTGGTTAATGCATTCCAAATTTTTTCAATACTGACTCGACATACTGACGCTGTGATAACCACGTCTTTCTAGCCTTTCAATCTCGAATAATTTCTAATCCTAAACAGAATTTTATCTCACCAAGATCAGTCATTTCGAAATCCCTGTTCAGCATTGCCTTGTCATCCTCCATCAGTTGCATACTATTTGAAGCTATAATGATGTCGTCAACATACAATGACATAATAATAAATTGATCTCGCACACACGTCGTATATATACAACTATCACTTGCGCGTCGTTTGTATCCAGCCTGACAAAGTACATTGATTAAGGGTGCTCAAAATACGACAGGATGTAAAGTGTACGAAAATACTAAGGGAGTATTTGCCCAACACTTCCGTTGCACATCATGCAAGGTTTCTTTTAAGGATCTTGCTTACTTTGTATCTCAAACGAGACATGTTAGTGTAAGTGCTTCATGAGTAGCCACGAATCCTTAAATTATAAGAAAATGACAATATGAAAGTAAAGAAGTCGTAAAAATCCTAAGTGTTCTTTCCATCTATACCCATGTTGAATGTTTTTTTACCTTTTTAACACCTTTAGGTATCACATGTTTCATTGCTTCAATGAAGAATAAAAGGGGAAAATTAGAAAATACATTGTCAACAAGGAATAAGAAAGTCTCATTCCAGATTCAATTTCAAACATAAAAACAACTAACTTACGCAGCGGAGATTTTCCGGTCATTCAAGCAAGATACTAAATGCAAACACACTTGGTTTTACGAAAGAAACATGGAAACATTAAGGCATCTAAAACTAAGATGAATCCCCGTTCCGAAGTGCTTTCTGGTGAACTTTAATAGCGTAGATTTTGTGTTTTTGTGTTGTGAGGAAAATGTTCGCGAAAACCATTATCCAGTCATCTGGTGGCCTTAGCTTCATAACTTTCCGTCGTCAACAGCTATAATGGCAATACACGGACAAACAAACACGCAAGTAGCTCATGCATTTAAGTTTTTGAAAGTTTGACAGGTCTTATTTGGAGGGAATTTCATAAAAACGGTAGAGCTAGTCTTGGGACCTATCAGTCACTTAAAAAGCGAGATTTTAGAAAAAGATCAAATCCGTACACGATAAATAATCTATCGTTTATCAGAATTCTGGTTATCAAGGAGTATGTTTTGCAAGATGTTGGTGCAGCAACAAGCTAACTATTGTAATGCCAGACATTTTGTTTGACAAGTCGGATTGAGGTTAGTTGGCAATCGCTCTTATTGATGAAAATGAAGAAAATCAGTGTTAGAAAAGGGTTCTTCAAATGAAGTAAACAAGGAATGAAAGTGTTGTATATCAGAGAAAGCAAATTTTGTAAATACGAGAGAATGATATTTTTATTAAAAAGTAAGGTTTTAGTCAAAGCTGTCATTCTGTAACTTCAAGGGGATTTGAATTCAATCCTGAAGCTATAGGTTAAACACTTTTAGCAATTACCACTTGAAAAAAGAGATCTATCCAAACATGTTCGATCTATTATAAGACTCTCTTATAGATTCAATGTTGTATAGTTGTACAAAAGTGTAGAAAAATATCTCGACCTTCTGAATCAATCCAAGCCGATATTTTAATGGCTGATTTGGTTTCTATCAGGACGAGTTGGTACAAGCCAAGTTGTTTACTCTTCGTTGTCACGACAACATTTCAATCTGTCAGTCCTCAATGCAACCCCAAAATGTTAAGCACTGCCATTTTCACGCACGCTTTCCTCTTAATACAGTGTGGTCGGGAGAGAGCGGTCGGTCACTCTCACTTATTCTTCTTCAAAAATAGCATAAGATTGGAAATATATAAAAAATTGTCAGAAATTACTACTAAAGGCAAATAATACCCCAGGATTTCATAACAAAGCTCTTCTTAATATCGTAGCTGTTTCAAAAAGATATCGTAGAGAATAATTGCCACGCCTTTTATGGCTATAAAAATTTGGACTCGCTCTTCCCTGAAACAATTTGCCAAATCACAGCATCTGCCTAAACGCAACCTGTCCCTCTAATCTAATACAAAATGGAAGTTTCTCCTATATTCTCTGTCAGGTAAAAGAGTTTAAGGAATCTTCGTATCTAGAATACGGTCTGTTAAGGTAAGTAAGTCACTTAGTCTCACTGCTCCTTAGCAAGAATATATACTTATCCCAATTAAGAGAAATATGGAGGTAAGAAATCTGATATTGAGAGCAAAGTTCCGGTTGTAGGCACAATGTTAGTTTTCTATTACATTTGCTACAAAAATAGCTTAGCTAGCTTTCCAAGTGGCATAGCCATTTCTTAAACAGAGATGGATTTCCTAGATCCAGATAGAGCTTGCAAAATGTGACTTTAGGAAATTGAATGCAGCAAGGCTTTGCTACTTTAAATTGACCAGGTGTGACTGGTTTTAAAATGATCTTTCTCGTGAAAGGAAAATAAGAATGCTTGATCCGTTACTTTGGATAGTTAATCAACAGGCTGATAGCTAAAGCCAACGGTAAAGAAATGTTAATTGTTGTAATTCCGGCAATCTGACTACGTAGGGCATGCTGTTCTACAAAGCCAGTGTAAAGGTCAGTTTCCCCTCTTACGATATCTCGATACGTAAATACAGTCAACTCCCTCTGGTGGACGATTCTCACCAACGTGTAAACTACCCTGTAACATTTATTGTTCAGTATCGGATTTATTGACACCTTTCCACGATGAAAGTTGATATCCTATCAACCATTTATTTTACCCTTTTAACATGAACATCCAAGTCAAAAGAAGTAGCTGAAGATTTAAAACTTTGAGTAATTTTGTGAGTTTATTAATTCTCTAAAGTCTGCTATACCAGGCAAAATTTTAGATAGGTCCGTAAAATGCTCTGATCTGTTCTTAAAAATAATTTAGGAACTCATCCAGATTTAAATTGTGTCGAGAAAGGGTTCTTACGTGACGTTAGGTGAATTTTATCTGACGTTCGTTTCATCGCCTACTAGGACCATGTTGATGAGTTTTTTTTCTCAAGCAAAAATGATAAGCACCTGAAACGTTATAAGATGGTGCACTAGTGTCATTACAGGTGTGTTTTGTTTTTCTAGACGAATTATGTATTTGTTGACAGCATGTACAAGACACAGACCAGGTTTGAGCAATAGTGTATAATAACTTTGTGTTCAAACTGAACACATTGGACAAGGCTTCAAAACCATCGAACCACATTTTCATAGTGATATCGGGATGTGCCTCATTATAGCAGGATCTATCGATCCTCTTGCATAATACATAATAATGCAAAGACGCCGAGTGCTAGAAGTTGAAATCTGGCAGGCCTGCATTTATACGTCAGATAAATGAATTATAATTCTTACCTGTAACTGTGTATTTATGCACATGACGTCCTTTTTCAAAGGCATGAAACAGTAAAAGGCAAAGTTTTCAGATACTTAACTGATACCAGAAAAAAGTTCACTATCATTATTTTGAATATTTGGTCGATACACGTCTTGATAGAAAAGGACAGAGAAGCAGAGAAGCTGAGCCCCCAGATAGGTATTTCTCATAAAAATAGCCTAAATGTACAAATTACATATTTCCAGGCCTATTTTAACCTGTAAATAAGCTCCTCCATTTTGACCATCCATTATATCTGGACAAGAGATAAGCATTGATTTGGCTATTGAGAACAAATGTACTATAAAGCGACAGGATGTACTGATGTTGCCACGATAATCTTGAAACTAGTGAATGCCTACCCTGGTTTTTCAAGAATGTCGTAACAGCACGTAAAAATATCCTGCTTTGTGAACAGGCGTCCTGATCAGCACGCCTAAGATTGGTGTATTGTATATCAGGCTGTATCGGAACAAAATGGTGGTTCTGAACAAAATGGTGTATCTGAACGTTAGTTGGATTTTGTTGCCATTTACGAATAATGGATAAAAGATATAAGTATCGCAGATAGGGGGCTTTTTTCTGATTTCTTCCGTGCACGAACTCTGCCGTATTCTCTCTCACGAGCAACAATCCAAAAACGCACTTAAAAATTGAAAAGTTGTATGAAAGTCAAAGAAAATTTTGCTGTGCCAAAAAACTTCTGCTATAAATTCGTGGATCTGAAAAGTTTGTGGAAAGTTACTTTGTTGTGACATGAATACAGAACAAAGCACAGATACATTGCAGTGTTTGTAATAAGACTCAGTTAAGCGTATGATTTTTAACTTTAATAAACAAATTTATGTGTGTTGATCTTAGAAAATTGGTCCTGGAGTGGTGGGATAGTTCTCGTTTACCATTCAGTTTTTAGTAATCGTAGTCTACTGTTCATGTTCTTGAAATCATTATATCTATCAATTATGTATAGGATTTCTGCTTTAGATTAATAATAATAATAAATAATAATAATTGATAATAATAATAATAACAGGATTTATAAAGCGCTCTATCTACACAATGTATTCTGGAGCACTGTTACATAAAAAACGTGCGGAAAATGACCTAAATTAAAATTTACAGAATGTCATAATAATTAGTATAACGACAATTCAAGAAAAAGTCCTGAGTCAGCTTGGCAAAAACAATTATATAAAAAGATTAAAATGGTCTATTTCTTAAAAATAGGTAAAAATACATCTGTATACAAATGCTGGGTATGTATTAATCAATGAGGATTATTCTAAGTTACATCATGCTCTTTATTTTTCTATAAAAATCAACGCGATCTAAACTTGTTCTTATAAAACTTAAATTTTCATTTTACTTTATAAACATCTTTATCAAATAGTTACATCGATTTTAGTCCAAGAATGCTTTTTTGAGTATTTATTTTTGCATACGTGTTATTATAACACAATGATTATCATTGGTTTTATCATAATGTCCCATCATCCACTTCACTTCCACGTTGTAATTGGCGTTATATTAAAAATGATAATCTTTTCATAATAATCAAGAACAAACTCAAAATGATATGTATTTAAAAAGATGTTATACGACTTAAACATATTTCCGTATTTGGATTACAAACGAGGCCCTATGCATTTGCCTCGTGTCCCCAACTCACTGAGATAGGTGAACTCCAATGATAAGACATTTTAACCTTTAATCTTCCATCTCTACAAAAATTTGGAGACCATCCTCTCTATGCCATTTGACTTGGCCATAAAACGACTAATATTTGGCACATAAATCTGTTAGGCAGGTATTGAAATTTAAATTATTATAGAGAAGAGAGGGTTCTAAATGATGTGTCCATCACCACCGACAGTCAAAGATGAGAACAAAATGCGTCTTAACAAAAGATTGTGTCATTCTACAGTTCTTCATACAATTGAAGGACAGTTTACGTGTAATGACCTTGAAATGTGGGACTTATAGACCAAAGGAAAATAAAGAACACATTTTGATAGAAAAGCATTGATAGATTGGGAAATGTACTTGAATGCTAAGAACACGTGCCAAACATCGTTTCTTAACATTTATCAACACAGCCCTTCATTTGTTCCTATTCTTGACTCTTCATTTTTATCAAACAGAGAAGATCGTTTTCCCAAAATTGTCGGTTCTTGTATAAGTTCAGCTCATTTTATCTTCTGCAGACGTGGTTAAAAAGTGTTTAAACCAGAATTCAACTCTGATTTGAGACCACTTCATGGACTCTCTTGTTCACCTTCCAGACGGCCTTGTATTATCAAAGAGGAGGTTCACTTCTTGACATATTCCGTCAAACTTTTTAGCGGAGAAGGTCTCTCTCTCTCTCTCATATTTTCATATCATGGTTCTAAAATACATGCATGGTACATGAAAAGGTCTGCTTTAATACCTCACACAGATTTGATGAGATGTTAATTCTGAATAATGAGCAGCTCTCATCGACATTCTATAACTCAATTCCTGAATTGCTTCAAAGTGTAATAAAGTCTAAACCTATATCAAATGCAAGTTCCTCGGTTTGTATAAATAGCTGTAGTATTTGATTGAAGCAAATCTAACGCATTTAGTAGAACACTGCTAAATATTTGATGACACTAACGAAGTTATTACTTCCACAAGCAACCGATTTATATCATTGTGGTGATTTCTGTCTATCAACGACAGATGTTTTCAAATGTGGAAATTAACCGAACTAATTTCCTTCAAATAAAAAAAGCTTTTCGTTCTACTTTGTCGGCCTAAAATGTCACTAACCTTTGATAAGTAACTAGAAGCGAAGACTTAAAATATAACAGTTAACATTTGGCAATATACGGATCGAGTAAAAATTTAATGGCTTTAAAAGTTCAATTTCTAAGATAAGAAGTAAAGAGCCATATTTCTAACAAAAGTTTTCATTTTAAAAAACCTAGCCAGTGTCTGCATGTATACCTATGATTTCCTGATATCGTATCAACAAATCTTGCTCATATATCCTTTAAGGCATTTTATGTAAAAGACCGCCAATTTCGCTTTGCGGTTTTTTATTGCATTTTTTTGTTTTATTGTTTGTGGTGTATCAGAAGATAAAATGTAAGCAGAGCACATATGTCGACTGAGACTTTATTACACTGATG
>JAAAKL020017349.1:0-10644 GCA_010016065.2 Carybdea cf. marsupialis auct. non (Linnaeus, 1758)
TGATGTACAGGGTGGCTACTGTTCTACAATGTCTTGATTTTATCCTATTGCATGCCATCTATGGTTTCCTGTTCAGCATTAAGAAGCCAAGTAGGGAGTGTAATAGCTGTAGGGTCTTCTACCGTCCCCTCCCTACATTTGGACTCCTTCAATTCTTTTCCTTATTCCAAACTTTCAGATCAAAAAAGAAATATTTTATGAGTAGAATGGCTTCCTTCGTTGGTTACCAATTCTATGACTTTCCTTAGTGGAAATTCCAAGATTTTTTGAATTATAAAAAGCTTTAAACATTAGGCCAAATGTACTCGTCTAAGAAACTGTTAAATAGATTGGCAGTTCGGCTAAACTCTCTTAGAGGAGAAATAAAAGTGTCTTACCGAGGTGAAGTAATATCAGGTAAGATAGATGCCATTCTCCTAAAATATATCATAAGAAAAATTCTTTATAAAGATCATTTGAGAAGGCTTAGAAACTCTTAACATCTGTTATGATTATATCATCTATATAAGAATAATTAGTTCAAGTCATATAGATTATCCTGCACATTGTTATGGCCTCAGCTCAGCTACAACATGGCCTCCATCTGAAGAAAAGGACGTGCTGACATTATGCCAGAATGGCTACCTTGATTGAGTTGTAATTCTTTGAAGAGACCTAAGAAATCTGTAATAACGTAAGTCTCATCTGTTACTAAATCTGCCTCCATCGAACACAACAACATCTCATAACATTGTGAAAAAAGTACCAGATACTTGAAGTACCGAGAGGCCTCAGAACTATTGAAACTTTGCATAAAACATGATATGCAAAGTCAGAACCTAACATTACAAAACAATCTCAAAAACATTATCACGAGGCTGATTAGAACTCATGCGTTATTGATGACTTGTTTGAGTGCATCGCATTCAAGTGGAACACTAGCGGCGCGACACAACTTGGCTCTGTGAAATGTAACTCCATATATCATGCTCCAAATTAGTGCTGTATATTAAAACTTAAAAAGAACAATCCACTTGACGTTTTGAAAATGGCGCACAGGAGAAGGTTTCGGTCTCGTATCCGTAGTCATGTTGGCCTACATCCAACTCTACGGCGTTATCCAGTAGTTGTAATGGTCCTTTGAAATGCTACGCGGTGCAACTGTTTGACTTTCCCACTCCACTTCCACCACATGAGGAATGTTGATATACTGTATCTTATTGCATCCTTGCACAACAAGTGACGGAGAGAAAAGGCTGATAGCTTAATTAATGGCAAGTACCAATAAAGGAAAGATGGAAATGAAATGACAGAGATGCGAAGAGATACTTGTACTATAACTATAAAATGACAGGTATCTAACACATTCTAACTGTGTTTACAACATTTCAATTGTTGTCCTTTTCCACTTGATAAAACGTTTCATTGCATTGCTGATTGTTGACCGTTTACAATTTTAGAAACTAAAAGAAAATATATTTACTGTTAAGTACGATTAATTACTACAAAGTCGAAAACACGCAAATGCCAAGCCGGCAGTGCCATATTTGTGACCGTTCCTCTAATCAGCTGGCCAGTTTTACATCTGAAGGGTCAACAACTACACTCGTCTGGTTGATAAATTCCAAGAATCCGGTGGTTGTTTACATAAATGGAAAAGCCGACATGACATTGTTTTTAGAGATGTTACCGACGAGTCAAATGACTTTACTACAGAAATGACGGGGTCCTGGAATGAAACATTATTTGCAACGTGATGACAGGCTCTCGACTTAGAGATGAGAATTCGCAGCCTCATTTTCATTTTATGTATCCATATATAGCGAGAGCTCAACGATGTTCTATAAATATAATATTATAATTACGTTCCTTATAACGAGCCGAAATTTCAAATAGATTCTTGGATAACAATTTTAAGCGAAAGCCAGTACATCAACGAAAGGAATATTCTAATCTCCTTACTTTCTCATGGCAATCGTCTCAGCATAGAAACGTTTGAAGCGCTTTCTATTTTTCATCTTAGGCGTATGGGATAAAAAAAATCCTGAATACTTGCAGCGATGTTGCATACCATTTGGACTCGCAAATCCTTCTTAAATAAATATTAAACTTTTCATTTTCTATCATATACCATGATCGCATTTCCACGGACGCTCTTTTTCTGGAGATTTTACCACCTATTATCTACATATCCTAAAAAGACAAAAACGAATGCATTCCTGTGTGTGTCGTGGCGTGTACACGTGATAAAGATTGTTGAAATCAACATCATAATGAAAATATCCTCACCTCAAAGGAGGCTCATGTGGCAAACCTTGTCGAAATACATGAAGCAGTATTAGGCTACTCAAGAGATAAGCAAAAAAAATCAATTCGGAGTGTCTTCAGTGGATAGTTTTCTTCAAATGACCGAACCTGCATACATTTTTGTAACTTTCAATATCTAAATGTACATTTGAGCTTTCTTCAATACAATGCAAACCTCAGGTTTTAATACACCAGAAGGCACATAAATCATTCTCATGAAGGCATTAGAGGAAGCATTGCTATATAAATGTCGATACTTGATCTGACAGTAGTAGGCAAATAGATAACATGGCCACAAGAGTGACGAGAAGTAGATGGATCATATTCTTTGCATATTTCCAGAAAGCAGCAGTTGATAATATTGTCCTTGTTAAAGAAACGTTATTTACCTGCCTCTAACCTAAGCTCAATAAAAGTATGAGAGAGAGGGCATGTTCTTTTCATATTGCACGAAGACCAAAACACAAACCTAGCCACAGATTTGTTGACATATTCATATTTTACATAGAATTAGGATTGTAGTTTTTCTTAAAAAAAAACCCAACAAAGTTGGGGAATTTATCCAACTATAGAACCTTCATCACAAGGCAGCCTAAAGGCTTACCCTTGCCAAAACATTACGTAATCCTTATTGAATGAATTTTATATTTGATTTAATTTAATTTGACCAGTCCATATTAATGCGCCTTGAAGACGCAAGCTCCTTAGCAGTGCCATTTAGAGACCTAACTTACAGATTTCCTCAATTTGCTATGCCCTCTCTTCCTCACATATTTTGCATCTGCCGTAGTTACTTGATATCTTATATAACAGTATGTCGAGTGATAGGAGCATATATAGTGCAACCTAATCTCTAATGTCCTGTGCCTTCCAATTTGTCAGAAGCAAAATCATTTTTTGCGGTTTTCTTCTGTCACCACCTCAATTGGGCACTAATACCAAACTTTGCGTCGATTACAGCACTCTACAAAAAGTACCGTCTCTTGCTTTAAGATAACGGGAAAAAGAGCACTGCTCATTGAGATAAAATCAGGAGGCCATGAATCTTCCACTGAACCCATAGCTTGAAGGACAGATCCTACGCAATCCTGCTTGTATGCTTACAGCAAACTTGCATCATCCTACATAAGTAGTGATTTTCGTTAGAAGACTTTCTATAAATAAGCATTTCACACTATATGGCATACTTTTTGGCATCGATTTTCGAGTTACCTTTCTTGGCAGCAATCAAATTCTTACATAGGCAAAGCAAAGTGCAATGTACTTTTTATAGCTCGTATTTTAAATTATCTCTAATGGTATAATTCTAAGAATGGAATCATTTGTTTTCTTATTCTTGACTATGTTAACAAATCTGTGGTAACGTGTAATAACTCAGCACAGTCAATTGGACATATTATTAGACCTCCCTTCCTTGTCTATTGACATATATTGGCCTCAAAGTGGTCAACTATTTTCTCGATGCAGTAAAATTATATATTCTGTCATGAAAGAGTCGTAACATTACTACATTTCTGTCCCATCAACCATGAATTGGAAATTTTCTCTAAATCTGCTACCGACGGAAAGTATAATGTTGATGCTCACTCCACTGACTCAATGCCACCCGCTAGGCTACACCGTCTCCATTTACGGTGCCTCTTAATGTATCATCCTTTCTTGGCGCTATTTTTATGTAACTGACTGCTTATCCAAGGGACGAATTTCGTGACTCGTGTGTAAACACCATACGTATTATCACGAGCACAATTTTCACCCCAACTTACAATACCTGTAAGTATATGTTTGTTGGTCTTCTTGTTGACAATCGTAAGTGGGCCACCAGAATCACCCTTGCAAGAATCACCTTTGCTACCAGCACCTGTTAAGGCAATATATAGAAGAAAATTATATACATGAATATGTACTCATAGTTACTTAACAAAGGTGGATTGACAAGGAATACGACAAAATTCCATTTAGTTTTAAATATTCACTTGTAGAAATTATGGTCAACGTTTGATCCTTCTTCACAGCCTCCACCTTACGCAAGACTCGATCAAAGCCCACGGGCCCTGTCCCTTCAAAAGAAACCAACAACATCCTACACAAATTCAGATGCAAAACATTTGCGGAAACATACATTGGCGAATCGAAATATTCTTTAGGTCAGCTATGAAATAAACATAAAAAACAGTCGGAAAAGTAGAAATAAAGAGCCACGAGATCACGAAACACTCTTGGAAATATGACAACACTTTTGACACTCGAGATACTACACAGAGAGATCAACACAACAATACGGAAGACCAAAGAAACCATTTACTCTCTCAACCACTACAATCATATCAAAAATATATCAAACAATCTCCAACGTGTATGGTTCCCAGATAAATCGAAAGAGCATAACAAACACAAAATCAGCATGGCAACACTTCTCTAACAAGTCCAATTCCAACTCCCTTGGAGGTCCGCAATCTAAGAACGTCAATCAGCCAAACATTGAAAAACCAAGTAGCCTGAAGTTGGGAGAAGTATCTCTCGAAACGCAGAGTAGAAAAAAGACTACGACTCACGACTTGATCAATATCGACCATAAACAGGAGTCCCTCTGTATAGCGTTTTTAACTTTTCCGCTTCGTAACCCAACCTTTAGTTGCCTCTAAAATGTTAAACTTACGTTTACTTGGTTATGAATGAGCCAATCATATACGTCATCAGTAGAAAGTCATTATGTTTTGCAGTTGTCGCTTTAGTTTGGTGGTGTGAAGTTACGGACCAGATCGCCCTCTTGCTTAATAGAACGTCCTCTTGCTTCATTGAACGCCCTCTTACTTAATAGAATACCCTCTTGCTTAATAGAACGCCTTCCAAGTTATTGCAAACTTATATATTTTAGATATCCTGAATCTATGGATATAATGCGCATTTTATAAATATGCATTCACTTCCTCTATTTAACCCTCTTTTCCTCTTTTGCCTTTGTTAGTCCCTTTTCCTCCTTTGTTTTCGCTTTCTCTTTTACTTTTTCTACCACTTTTCAACATCCATTAACACCCTTTCTCCTCTTCTGAATGTTCTAGCTTACCATCTTTCTACTTTTCATCTTTATACATACTCCGCTCTCCACCTCTCTTTCTTACACTCTACCTCCTGTAGCCTGTCCATCTTGTTCTCCTTTTTCTCTGATCTCCCTTTCGCTCTCTTATCTATTTACTTCACCTCTTGTGTTATCCCAACTAGAATACTGATAAAGGATATAAAGTAATTGTGAGGCACTTTGCTTCTAACAACACAGTTAACAAAAATAACAAGAATAAAACATAAAAGAGCTTTTGATTTATTGAAACAGCAGTGATGGAAGTTGAATAGACTTGATTATCAGTCATCACTATCATCTTATACTCCCAAGATGATAATAATAAATCGATTTGAAGTATTAACAATGTATTACAACCTCCCTAACTAAATGCTCAAGTCCATACGTCAATTAGCATCAGGCTTTTCGCCACAAAATAAGTAACCTTGACAGTCTATTGCAATTGCTTCGTAAAACGCGCCACATGGCATGTTAACGGTCCTATGTGGCGTCTAAAGACACTGGCATATACAAACAATGACGTATACTAACAATGTTAAGGTTAATGGCTGACAGCAAAATACCAATCCAATGCGCCACTTTACTAACAAATAAGCAACAAGGTCTTTAGAGTTTAAATGGACTTTTTCTTTTATTGTTTTCACCCTGTTCAAGGCCGAAGCTACTACTAGGAATGGGTTACTTTTCCTCTTCGGATGACAATCTATTCATCCTTACTATTCACGCTTGTCATGCTATTCATGCATGCAGTCCCCCATCTCTCGAAACATAGTTTCCCAATTCACGAGAGCAGACGACACTGACCTGATGATACCGTAGCAAAATAATTGCGCATTTCTCTAATTGCGTTCTAGATTATCATTTTCCGAACAAGAAATTTTAAGACAAGGATGAGAAGTGGGGTGGCTTATTTCACCGTCTTTTCCTGGCGTCTCACTGACGGTTTCGATAAGGCCTATGGAGATTTTTCTTATCATTCTTCTCTCACTCCAGATGAATGTCTCTCTCACTGTCAACAAAGTTCAGTTGTTATATCCTCGCTTCAACTTTATGTCTCCCGGTGGCCACCTTTATCTGAACACTTAGATAATTAGAGAATGTTGTCTTTTTACTTTTACGCTGGTTAATAATTCTGGTTTCTTGTTTAGTGCCAATCTTACACTTGTATCTTGGGTAACTAGTGTTCTGCTCATTGCCATAGCCCATACACGACATTCTGAAGTTGTTTACACCAAACCTTTCTTCCGTGACTGTTACTGGTGGCCTTAAACGAATGCTAACCTTCAAGGCTGTACCCCTTTTTCTCTTGTTTCCAAACAATCAATAAACGTGACGATGTAAGTGAGCCATAGCAAGACACAACCTAGACTATCTTGGTTACTTTTTCTCCCTTAGTATCTTTCTATTATATACAAATCTCCTCGATAGATACTACTCCATAAGACCTTAAAAGATACTGTCTATTCCCTGCAGAAAATACCCCCTTCTACGGTTAATATTGCAACACTCTAAAAAATATGAAGCTTCAGTAGAATTCATATCTTTGCTTCACAATGATCGATGGTATTACTTGTTCTCAAAGAGATGCACAGGAAGGTCTGCAACAGATCTTAAACAAGGATACTTTGCTTTCTTTCTCCAAATTGAAAACTGACCTCATGTGTGATATACGTTCAAATTTTCTGCAGCAGAATCTTCATGTAAAGTTTATCCTGGTCATGTTCACATGAAACTAAATCAGATTTAACTATCTACTGCTACTACAACTACTACTACCACTACTACTACTACTACTACTACTACTACTACTACTACTACTACTACTACTACTACTACTACTACAGCTACCGCTACTACTACTACTACTTCTACTACTACTCCTAGTACCACTACTACAACAACTACTACTACTACTACTACTACTACTACAGCTACCGCTTCTACTACTACTACTTCTACTACTACTACTACTACTACTACTACTACTACTACAGCTACCGCTACTACTACTACTACTACTTCTACTACTACTCCTAGTATCACTACTACAACAACTACTACTACTACTACTACTACTACTACTACTACTACAACTACAACTACTACTACAACTACTACTACAACTACTACTACAACTACTACTACTACTACTACTACTACTTCTACTACTACAACTAATACTAATACTAGTATTACTATTACTACTACTACTCGTAGCTCTGCTACTACTTCTACTACTTTCACTACTATTACTATTATTGCGGTGGGATAATGGTCTTACAAGAGAAGTACATGATATTCCACTACAAGCAGAATGAGTAGTCTCGATATGTGATAAAATAAAACGTCCTACTTTTAACATGGTCAAACGTAATACGAGATACCTAAAATCATACCGAAACGTCAGTTGCATTCATATATGAAATAAAGTTTAGTGAGTGCTTACCGGCACAAAACATATTCGACGTTATTGGGCTCATCTTTCGTTTACATTCGTCTACGTCAATAATGGGTAATTCGATTTCCTGCAATTTTTTAGCGAATTTTCCTCTTACGAGTTGTTTCTCCGATTTGGCTCCCCATCCGACAACCGTCGCTAGAGCTCCAGCCTTCACTAGCTCAAAATCTTCGTTGTCGTGCGGTAGACACACAGGAATGACGTAATCTGTAATAACCACCTTGGTAGCCAATCTGATGAGTGCAATGTCACTATCATACGTTTTTCTCCTAAATTGTGGATGTGAGAAGACGGTCTTGACTTTCACCACCTGCTCATAATCTTCTTTCCTCTTAGTTCGCGTCTTGCCAAATTTTATTTCTGCATCCATGATAAAATCTACGACAAGCGAGAATTGTTAGCACAGAACCCTCATATTGATCATTGTGGCTAGAGACAAGGACTCGGAATAATAGGGGGTGACGGTTGTGAGTAAATACAACCAATTTCTACAGCTGATACCTATGCCTCTGAAGAATGATCTACAAAAGCAGGAATGGATTACAGAGTTCTAGTTGCGGCTTTCCTTGTCATCTTAACCATCTTGGGTAATTGTATCACTGTTTTAATTGTTTTAGAATTATTTAACGTTTTAACTTGCCTCCTGAAGTTATTTGATCTACTTCTTACTTGTTTTCGGATGATTGAAGCGATTAAAGTGTACCTCCAGTGGTCAGAAATCTTTGGCATTTTGTTTATTGTACTGACCTAAAAAGCCTCCGTCTATCCGTCTCCGTCTTTTTGCCGTACGTTTGGTGTACTTCACGTAAAACCGTGTAAAAGAGCTCGAAACTGCACTGCTGGCCGCCGACATGCTTGCCTCGACCTGAATTCTTCAGTAACAAAAAACTGAACTTCCCTGTTTCTTATGACGTCAGATCATTTTTTCCGCGTGCATTTGGAGTGTTTGCAGTTGAGTCCCGTATACACGGTGCAATATGTTGCATCAACATGTTGCTACCAACATGTTGCATCGTGTAAACGAAGCAATTTATGCAACGTTTGTTGCACGCGACATGTTGATACAACTTTTGTTACACGCAACATGTTGATACTACTGATTTTAGAATAGAGCAGGTTCTATTTCTTACATGTTGTTGCAAATCAGCCAAGGGACACAATGCCTTTGTGAGTGTCATACGAGAGGGAGGAAGGGAAGCTAAGAAAGAACAATATTTTATTGACGTTTTTGTGCCGCAGTTGTGGAAACCAGATGTACTACAAGACAGGGTCCACAGAACACGTTGTGTTCAATATGTTGATACAACATGTTGCACCGTGTATATGGGGCTTTAGGGAAAGATTGCATTGTGTTCTGAGGTGCCTTCGATTTATCAAGGGTGTAATATCCACATGAAATTACTCGAACAGTGACGTTCCTGAGTAGCCGAAGGTACTTAATGAGAGTGCGTTAGTATCAATGCGATCGCCTTCGGTTGCGCTCTGCCCATACTCTAAGACGAAAACGTCTCCACTCCATTCTGAAAGGCTTGTTAAAGACATGGCAATGCAAATTTTTTTAAATGCAAAGTCCTGATCCACAAATACTTAAGTCTCTCCTCTATTAAACATTTGGGAGCTACTTAACTCCTTTGGGAACTTAAAAATTATTTACTCAGTACTGTCTTATCTGATGAGGATATCAAAGACTTAACAGTTTCTGTATAATACATATGGTAAAATACATATGGTAAAATCGAAGACAATAGCGCGGTATTTTTTCGTATGGTAACCGAGAAATATGAGGGCATGTGACTTGGATTTGTATTTAAAGCCATTGGCCGTGCGGAGTTGTGGGTGGGGGCTTCTATTTGCATTAAAATTTGAAGACGGTCTTAAATGTCCCATAATTTCCATTCAGTTATACATTCAGTTAATAAGTATCTTCTATTCCATCAACATGCCAAAGAAGTGAAGCCCGATCCATAGTTTTCATAATTTGTATACAGAAAACGACATGGGGACAATCAGTAGCCGATGTCAAACTAATCGTGATCGCAATAATAACTTCAACGTTTTGACTGTGTATTTGTACTTCATTCAAGGCCACCGACGTAAATGATCAGCTGAAAAATCTCAGTGCAGCAAAGTCACTGAACGCCTAAAATTATTCCATCTCCTAGTACATCAAAATAAGTCTCTCATATTGAACAATGTCTAATTTAAAATTTTCCGATTTCTCTACAAATTATTTTCAATACCTTCTGTTTAGACCCACCCGCAATTAAACGGTATTCATCACTTCTCTACTTAGTTACTTAACTAAGTATGACCAGCATTCAAATGAAACACTACCCACGCAATAGATGCTAATAAAGAAGTTACGCCTGTTAGCTTTGAATGCTCCTAATTTAGGCGTGTCCTGTCCTCCCTATTTCTTTAACTTTGCTAGCAATTTCTCGTAAAGAGACCGTGTTGTCTTCGATAGACAGATATAAAATGCAAGAGTCTGACTTCGATCTGATCAAATATGGCTTTGCTTGACGGACAATAGAGTGGTGAGCAAATCATGCGCCAAAGTCCTCTCAAACAGCAATGTTATTGGTTGATTGGTGTTGTTTGATTGACAAGTTAGAATGGTGTATTACAAGCCATATTTCTAGACTGCTGCGTCTCAGATATGTAGAAGAGATTACATTGGATAATCGAGTTACATGCGTTCGACAATCTAGATCTACGAAGAGAGGAATTTTTAGGAAAAGGAGAAAATGAAACTTCAACGGGAACAAACGATTTGAAATAATCAGATGGGCAAATAGAAAAATTCTGAAATTGAGTTCAT